>APFE030157279.1:43814-60614 GCA_000404065.3 Pinus taeda
TAGTCTTCAATAAAGGAAAGACGTTCCTGAGACACATAGCCACTGGTCACACCAAGAGGATTGGGATTTGAGTGAAGAATCTCTAAAAGCTGGAGGTAGATGACTGTGCTGCATTGAGTTCCAAAGTAGAATTGGTGCAAAGCCAAGATATTGGCGAGTTATGGCATAGAAGGTTGGGCCACTTGCACCATGGGGCCTTGAAGATAATGCAACAGATTTCTACCGGACTTCCCAAAGGTAAACTTGAGCAAGTGGACACATGCAAAGGTTGTACCTTGGGTAAGTATGCAAAATCTTCCTTTCATGATCGAGACAGTCGAGCTGAAGCAATCTTGGAGCGAGTTCATAAAGATGTGTATGGACTATTCTCGATAGCCTCCATCGCTAAACAAAGGTATTATGTGATTTTTATTGATGATTTTTCTCATAAGTGTTGGATCTATTTCATGTAGAAGAAGGATCAAACCTTCTCAAGGTTTTGTGAGTTCAAAGCCTTGGTTGAGAAAGAACAGGAAAGAATATCAGGGCCTTAAGAAGCGACAATGGTGGAGAGTATGTCTTTGAAGGGTTTAAGGACTTCTGTTCAGCAAAAGGAATTAAACGAGAGTTGACAACACCTCATAACCCACAACAAAATTGGGTAGCCAAGAGGAAGAACAAAACGATTGTGGGAGCAGTTCGCGATGATGCATGACCAAGGCCTACCACTTCATTTGTGGGCTGAGGCATGCAACACAACAATTTACTTGTAGAATAGAAGCCCACATTGCATACTTGGGATGAAGACACCAAAGGAAGATTTCTCTGGGAAGAGACTAGATGTGGGTCACTTCAAGAACTTTGGCTCATCGGTTTATTGCCATGTGACCAAGGATGCTCGAAAGAAGCTAGAGCCGATAACAAAGTTGGGGATACTTGTGGGGTACACTGATACTCCCCACAATTATCGGGTGGATACAGTGGTTCGTAGAGATCTTAAGTTTGATAAGCTAAAGGCCATGTGAGTTTCCCTTGAGAGGGAGCTCAAGTTGCAGGCAGAGGAGGAACTTTTGGTTCCTAAGGAGGAGGAGCCTCAGACTGATGTGGAGCAGCCGCATGCAGAGGTTATAGGAGTGGAGACATCCACTCATGCAGAGTCTTCCATAGAGGGGCAAAAATGCAGAAGGGAAGTTGACAGATTGTTGATGGATGCGAGAGAGAATATGGGAGAGCCATCTTCTCAGCACAAATAGAGGAGGTCACTTGAGCGGTACACTGGCCACATGGCCCTTGTTGGGGAATGTGTAGAGATCGAACCATCTTTCTTTGAGGAAGTAGTGCAGCAGCCAGTTTGGGGTTGATGCTATGGTGGAGGAGTATGACTCCATAGTTCAGAACAGTGTTTGGGATGTGGTTCCAAGACCAGAGAACAAGTCAATTGTGAGTTCCTGTTGGCTTTACAAGGTAAAGCAAGCTGCTGATGGTAGTGTGGAGAAACATAAGGCAAGGTTTGTTGCCCGTGGTTTCTCACAGGTAGAGGGGATCGACTATGATGAGAATTTTGCTCCTGTAGCAAGATACTCATCTATCAAATCGATGTTGGCACTATCAGCACAGATGGATTGGAAGATCCTTCCGATGGATGTGAAGACTGCATTCCTTAATGGCAAGATTAAGGAAGAGGTGTACATAGAGCAACCAGAAGGTTTTGAGACCTTCGATCGTTAGTCACATGTGTGCCAACTCAAGAGAGCTTTGTACAAGCTAAAGCAAGCACCTTGTGCTTGGTACACCAGGATCAACAACTACTTCACCGGGTTGGGCTTCATAAAGAGTGAAGCGGAGGCGAACCTGTACCACATTATGGTATAAGGTAAGCCATTAATCATTGTTCTTTATGTTGATGATCTAATATTAACAGGTGATGATTAGTTGATCAAGTCTTGCAAGGAAGATCTTGCAAGAGAGTTCGAGATGAAAGACATGGGTCTCATGCACTACTTTCTAGGCATGGAAGTGTGACAAAAGGATGGGGAAGTGTTTGTGTCTCAAGGAAAGTATGCCAATGAGATACTCGGGAGATTCCACATGGAGAAGTGAAAGCCCATGCAGACTCCTCTAGCAGGTAATTGGAGGAAGGAGGATGCTACTTCAGGTGAGGTAGTAGCTGCTACTGTGTATCGGTAGCTTGTGGGTTCACTGATGTACTTAGTGAACACACGACCAGATTTGTGCTTTGCGGTGAACCAACTGAGTCAAGCTATGGTTCATCCTACCAAGCTGTTTTGGAAGGAAATGAAGCATGTTTTGAGATTCCTCAGAGGCACATCTTAGTATGGATTATGGTATAGGCGAACAGAGGGAGTGAAGCTTCAGGGCTTCACAGATGCAGATTGGGCAGGGGTCCATCAGATTGGAAGAGCACATCAAGAGGAATTTTCAACCATTGTTCAACTGCAGTTTATTAGTACAATAGGAAACAAAGGTCAGTTTCACTTAGCAATCTTGGAGCGAGTTCATAAAGATGTGTATGGACTATTCTCGATAGTCTCCATCGCTAAACAAAGGTATTATGTGATTTTTATTGATGTTTTTTCTCATAAGTGCTGGATCTATTTCATGTAGAAGAAGGATCAAACCTTCTCAAGGTTTTGTGAGTTCAAACCCTTGGTTGAGAAAGAACAGGAAAGAATATCAGGGCCTTAAAAAGCGACAATGGTGGAGAGTATGTCTCTGAAGAGTTTAAGGACTTCTGTGCAGTAGAAGGAATTAAACAAGATTTGACAACACCTCATAACCCACAACAGAATGGGGTAGCCGAGAGGAAGAACAGAACGATTGTGGGAGCAGTTCGCGATTCTGCATGACCAAGGCCTACCACTTCATTTGTGGGCTGAGGCATGCAACACAACAATTTACTTGCAGAATAGAAGCCCACATTGCATACTTGGGATGAAGACACCAGAGGAAGCTTTCTCTGGGAAGAGACTAGATGTGGATCACTTCAGGATCTTTGGCTCATCGGTTTATTGCCATGTGACCAAGGATGCCCGAAAGAAGCTAGAGCCGATAGCAAAGTTGGGGATACTTGTGGGGTACACTGATACTCCCCACAACTATCGGGTGTATACAGTGGTTCGTAGAGATCTTAAGTTTGATAAGCTGAAGGCCATGCGAGTTTCCCTTGAGAGGGAGCTCAAGTTGCAGGCAGAGGAGGAAATTTTGGTTCCTAAGGAGGAGGAGCCTCAGACTGATGTGGAGCAGCCGCATGCAGAGGTTATAGGAGTGGAGACATCCACTCATGCAGAGTCTTCCATAGAGGGGCAGAAACGCACAAGGGAAGTTGACAGATTGTTGATGGATGCGAGAGAGAATGTGGGAGAGCCATCTTCTCAGCACAGATAGAGGAGGTCACTTGAGCAGTACACTGGCCACATGGCCCTTGTTGGGGAATGTGTATAGATCGAACCATCTTTCTTTGAGGAAGCAATGCAGCAGCCAGTTTGGGGTTGATGCTATGGTGGAGGAGTATGACTCCATAGTTCAGAACAGTGTTTGGGATGTGGTTCCAAGACCGGAGAACAAGTCAATTGTGAGTTCCTGTTGGCTTTACAAGGTAAAGCAAGCTACTGATGGTAGTGTGGAGAAACATAAGGCAAGGTTTGTTGCCCGTGGTTTCTCACAGGTAGAGGGGATCGACTATGATGAGACTTTTTCTCTTGTAGCAAGATACTCATCTATCAAATCGATGTTGGCACTATCAGCACAGATGGGTTGGAAGATCCTTCCGATGGATGTGAAGACTGCATTCCTTAATGGCAAGATTAAAGAAGAGGTGTACATAGAGCAACCAGAAGGTTTTGAGACCTTCGATCGTGAGTCACATGTGTGCCAACTCAAGAGAGATTTGTACAAGCTGAAGCAAGCACCTTGTGCTTGGTACACCAGGATCGACAACTACTTCACCGGGTTGGGCTTCATAAAGAGGGAAGCGGAGGCGAACTTGTACCACATTATGGTAGAAGGTAAGCCATTAATCATTGTTCTTTATGTTGATGATCTAATATTAATAGGTGATGATCAATTGATCAAGTCTTGCAAGGAAGATCTTGCAAGAGAGTTTGAGATGAAAGACATGGGTCTCATGCACTACTTTCTAGGCATGGAAGTGTGATAGAAGGATGGGGAAGTGTTTGTGTCTCAAGGAAAGTATGCCAATGAGATACTCAGGAGATTCCACATGGAGAAGTGCAAGCCCATGCAGACTCCTCTAGCAGGTAATTGGAGGAAGGAGGATGCTACTTCAGGTGAGGTAGTAGCTGCTACTGTGTATCGGCAGCTTGTGGGTTCACTGATGTACTTAGCGAACACACGACCAGATTTGTGCTTTGCGGTGAACCAACTGAGTCAAGCTATGGTTCATCCTACCAAGCTGTTTTGGAAGGCAATGAAGCATGTTTTGAGATACCTCAGAGGCACATCTCAGTATGGATTATGGTATAGGCGAACAGAGGGAGTGAAGCTTCAGGGCTTCACAGATGTAGATTGGGCAGGGGTCCATCAGATTAGAAGAGCACATCAAGAGGAATTTTCAACCTTTGTTCAATTGCAGTTTATTAGTACAATAGGAAACAAAGGTCAGTTGCACTTAGCTCAACAAAGGCTGAATACATGGCTGCAAGCTAGGCATCATGTGAGGCCATTTGGATGCGGAAAATTCTAGTTGGTTTGTTTGATCAGAGGATGGATCCAACTGTGATCTATTGTGATAATCAGAGTTGTATCAAACTCTCTGAGAATCCAATATTTAATGACAGGTCCAAGCACATCGACATCTGGTATCATCATCTTCGAGACTGTGTGGTGAAGAGGATCATGTGGTTGCAGAGTATTTCGATCGAGGAGCAAGATGCTAACATTTTGACTAAGGCATTGTCAAAGTGTAAATTCGAGTTCCATAGAGACAGGATCGGGGTGGCAGATAATCCTTTTCTTATTGAGAGGGAGTGTTGAAAATAGCAACAAGAAATGCTAAAAGTAGTTAATGCATGCATGCATGCAACTAGTGTTCTCTAGATAACTGAATATTCTCTCATAAATAACTCATGCATGTTAGTTTAGAAAAAGACCCAGTTGAGATTAAAGGCAGGGACATTGTACTATAAGTTGCTAGAATATTCCCATGTGAATATCTCTTGCATGCAGAAGGAATTCATTCCTTAAGGGTTGCGCAATTTCTATAGAGGTTAGTGTAGTGTGTGAGGTGAGAATTACACAGGTTGCAGCTAGATCACCCAGGAGAAACATCAAGGAAATAGGAGGCTTGGAGGATAGAGGAGAAGGCATATGTGTTGTCTATTCTGTCTATGAGCAACAATGAGGGATTGTACTGAGAGTTGGATAGCTTGTGAGTTAAAGCTTTGTGTAATCCTGAGCTATTTCCACTTGTATGATAATACAGATAATGGGGTTTTTAGCTGAGGCTTTCTCCAAAGTATTCTTCTGTGTTTCATGTGTGACTGAATCTTTTTCTTTGTTATATGTGTTCTGTTTGATCTTGCTCAAAATCGATTAAGCTTCCAAAAGTTTGATTATAGAAGTAGATTAAGTATTTTGCTTTAGTACATTGCATAATCAGTTTAATTTACAATGAGAATTTCTACATGGTAAGGAGAGAAAATGAGAGGATAGAGATTGGGGAAGAAGGGGAAGAGAGAGACTGGGAGACATAGATATGGAGGGGGAGAGAGAGGGAGAGAGAGAAAGAGAGAGAGAGGGAGATATGACAGAGTTGGAGGGTGGAGTGAGAGAGTGTGTGTGATGGGGGGGAGAGACAGAAGGAGGTGGGAGAGAAAGGGAGAGAGAGGAAGGAAAAGAGAGAGGACTCGAGAGAGAGGAGAGAGAGGGGGAATGAGAGATGGAGTTGGAAGGGGGAAAGTGAGGGAGGGAAGAACAAAGACATTAAGAGATAGAAGTGGAGAGAGAAAGGGAGTGATACAGGAGAGATGAATATGGAATGAGGAAGAGAGGAGATGAGGGAAGGGAGAGAAAAGGAGAGGATAAAGATAGGAAAATAAGGGAAAGAGAGAGACAAGGAGACATATATATGGAGGGGCAGATCAAGAAGGAGAGAAAGAGGAAAATAGTGACAGAGTTGGAGGGTGGAGAGAGAGAGTGTGTGTGTGATGGGGGGGGACAGACATAGAGAGGTGGGGGAGAAAGGGAGAGAGAGGAAGGAAGAGAGAGATGACTTGAGAGACATGAGAGAGAGATGGAGTTGGAAGGGGAAGAAAGACATAGAGAGAGAAAGGCGGAGAGGGAGAGGAAGTGCCAAGGGAGAGATAAAGAGACGGTGAGAGAGAGAGAAAGAGAGATATGGAGATGGAGTGTGTATGTTTTAGGGGTGATAAGGAGAGACAAGCAGAGATATAAATATAGATGGAGGGGGGAGAGAGGACAGAAGAGAGAGGCAGAGAGAGGGAGGGAGGAAGAGAGATAAACATGGAGAGAAGAGAAAGAGAAAGAAAGAAAGAGGGAGAGAGGGAGGGACAGAGAGAGATTGATAGATATAGAGAGAGAGAGTGTGTGTATGTTTGGGGGCTAAGATAGAGATATAGATGGAAGGGGTAGAGAGAGAGAGAGAGAGAGAGAGAGAGAGAGAGAGTAGAAGAGAGAGGGAGATAGAGAGAGAGAGAGAGTATGCAAGCTGATGTAGAGATATAAAGGAGAGACAGAGGGAGATAGAGATTATAGGGGATGGGGGGTGCGGGCAGGGCGGGCGGGGGGGAACGAGAAGAGAGGAGAGAGAGGAGTCATGTGTTTAGGGGCTGAGATAGAGAGACAAATAAAGAGAGATGAAGGGAGGTATAGATATAGATGGTAGGGGGGAGAGGGAATAAGAGAAAGATAAAGAAAGGGAGGGAAAGGTGGAGAAAGAGATGACAGAGAGAGGGATGGGGAGAGAGAAAAGAATAGAGGGAGGGAGAGGTGGAGAGAGAGATGGCGGAGAGAGGGATGGGGAGAGAGAAAAGGATAGAGGGAGGGATATAGACACAAAATGGAGGGTTGAGAGAGAGGGAAGAATAAAGAGACACGTAAAGAAAAATACAGACATATAAGTTAGATCTAGAAAGTCACGAATGTTTTGGTATTTCATTAAAATATATGTATTGATTTCAGTGTAGTTGTTGATTTCTAATCATATTTGATCGCTTGCACTAGATGCATTGATTTCAATGTAGATGTCAATTTCTATCCTAGTTAATACCTTACACTAGATGCATTGATTTCAGTGTAGATGTTTATTTCTACTCCTATTTGATTGCTTACACTAGATGCATTGGTTTCAGTGTAGATATTGATTTCTAATCATATTTGATCACTTGCACTAGATGCATTGATTGCAGTGTAGATGACGATTTCTAATCCTCTTTAATATCTTACACTAGATGCATTGATTTTAGTGTAGATGTTGATTTCTACTCCTATTTGATTACTTGCAATGGATGTATTGGTTTCATTGTAGATATTGATTTCTAATATTATTTTATTGCTTGCAGTATATGCATTGATTTTAGTGTAGACGTTGCTTTCTAATCCTATTTGATTATTTGCACTACATGCATTGATTTTAGTGTAGACGTTGATTTCTACTCCTATTTGATTGCTTGCACTGGATGTATTGGTTTCAGTGTAGATATTGATTTCTAGTCTTCTTTTATTGCTTGCAGTATATGCATTGATTTTAGTGTAGATGTTGATTTCTAATTCTATTTGATTGTTTGCACTACATGCGTTGATTTTAATGTAGATGTTGATTTCTATTCATTTTTTAGTGTTTGCACTAGATGCATTGATTCTAGTGTAGATGTTGATTTCTGATTTGATGCAACAAGATGTATGATGTACATTAATTTCAAAGTAGTTAGATTAATTGTGTGCATTGATTACAGTTTAAGCACATCTCTGCCCCCTCCATCTATATCTCTATCTTACATTATCTCTCATTCTTTATCTCTCTATATCACCCCCATATATACACACTCTCTCTCCATATCTATTTTTTCTCTCTCCCCCTTTTCCACTCCCTCTCTCTCTCTTCCCCTTCTCTCTCTCTCTCTCTCTAACACTTCTCTCTCCATATCTATATCTCTGCCTCCCTCCCTATCTTTGCCTTTCTCTTCTTCCCTCTCTCCCCACTCCATCCATATCTCTATTTCACCCACAAAACATACACACTCTCTCTCAGTGTAAGCACATAAACATTATTAATGACGTGAATTTACTTCTGTGTTACAATAATTCAACCATAAATACAATACTTGAATTTTCATCCTAAATAAAATGTTCACTTACTCGAAATGTCGTCTTCCTGAAACCATAAACTATTTGTAATTGGCTACATTCTTATTATTACCATTTTCCATCATTCAACATTGTTAATCACTTTGCATTCAAACACAGTAATAGAAAATAAGTAATAGGTGTGACAATAAGAACAATAGAAGAAAATAGTTTCAAATTCATCACAATTAAGATTGTTTGTAATTGACTATATTCTTATTATTCACGGTCTCAATCATTCAACATTGTTACATTGCCACTTTGCACTTAAAATTTTTATTTCAGCATTTTTCATCATTCAAGTTACTAATAGTCTCTCCCATCTCAACAAACTGAGTTAACTAAGCAAAGTTAAAATTAAATTGACCAAATTAATCTTAGACATATTTATCATATTTAAAATCATCAAAATATTTAGATGTTCAACAAATTTTGTATGAACGCACATGATTGAAACGAACATCAATCCATCTTAACCCCGAATCTATCAAGCGTCGGGAGGGATAAAATCTCTCGAGGTGCAAACCTTTCCTCAAGTTTTGCTCTCAAAAATGAGCTTTGCACCTAGAGAGATTTGATCCCTCTCGATGCTTGATATATCTGGAGTTAAGATGGATCTATGCTGGTATAAATACCATTTGGTTAATTGACCAATGTTACAAGTCATATTTACTATGACAAAATGAAAGACCAACAAGTATGACCACCATGTACAACATAACAAATGTGTCAATTTATGGGGAGTTGGGAAAGTGTATGTTAATAATATTTATATATATTTTAATAACCTTTTCAATTGTCTCAAAACGACATCAACTTACATCAAGATCAACTAATACCCTTGCAATTGGCCTTTATCTTTCATAGACAAAATTATCATCCACAAGAATATTTTTTCCTAAGTTGTTTTCAATTATGCATAAATCCTGAATAGTCCAAGGTTCCATGGGGGGTCCAGGAAGTTTTATCCATATTGAGGTGTCATACATGGTCTCATCCCTAGCATAAAAAGAGAGCGTGAAGGTTTTATAGACAAATAAGACCTATCCATAAACCAAACTTCATTTGATATTGAAATTGCATCTTCTTCCTTGCAAAAGACAAAACCAATGTGTCCCTCTTGCTACTATGTGAGCTATCAGTATATAGCCTAAACTTGAACTCCGAATCTACTTTATCTATCTTAGAAGGTAGTCCATCCCTACCCTCTTGCCAATACAATTTCGTTCCAAAGTGCATCGTGAAAGGTCAAGGATTTGGTTGACTACAATATATTCCTCCACAACTAAGAATGCATTGTTCGTCGACTTCCAATGACCTTACATCATTTCTTCTTCCAATGAACCCAAAACCTTCCTTGGAGGGCAAGCAAACCACATGTTGCTTCTACACTCCTTCAACATCAGTTTCTGTCACCAGGTATAGAAGGTTCACGCATGCAAGAGGGTGTTTGTTTTTCTAAACACTAAATCTCATATTGGTAGAATCGATTCGATGCAATACACTCATAGCCATGACCTATTTATGAGGGCCCCTATAATTATCCAAAATTTGACAATAGTAAGAATTTGTACCACCAATCTTATCACTACTCATGCCATTTGACCAACTCAAAAAACCCTTATCTTCACATTGTCTAAAGTATGTAGAAGTGTGCTTAACCATTTGAAAGATCATGTTATTACACTATCCATACTCTAATGGATATATCTTCTATTACTTATTCATGAACCAATTAAAAAATAATTCTTATCTTTATCATTATCATTCACTTCTACATTTACTTTCCCCTACTTCAGGGGTATGCTAGTTAATAATATACACAAATAAAAGGTTGAAATTTATCTCCAATGTAGTTATGTCTTTTTTCTTTTTTAATTAAGTTGATTAATTAAAAAATATGTCACATGAACAAGTGCCATAGGAAATCTCTTATGGTTTTTTGGGCATGTGGTATTGATAAGCCATGGTATTCTAACAAAGTCTCTTTAAGTTTAAAAATCTCTATGGTAAAGCGAGAGTAAATTTCCATAGTTAAAAATATTGTTACAAGTTTTTTTTTATATATATAGTTTGATTTATGTATTAATTTTTTTACACTTAATGATAATTTAAATAAAATTTTAAAATTTTTTTAATTTATAATTCTTATGCAATTTGGCTTTTTCTTAATTTTTAAAAAATGTTATAAAAGTAAAATAAAAGTAAATATTTATTAAAATATTTTGATTTTGAAATGAACTTATGGTTTTTGGGCAAGTGGTACTTGAAAGCCATGGTCCTAAGCCCATTGGCATTTATAGGGATTTTATTACTAGGTTGAGAGAGCAACCTTTTATTATTTCACCACATCATCTCCCTGTACTTTTGCTTTTAGATTTAAATTTAAAAAATGTTATAAAATAAATTAAAATTAAAATCAATTGATGAAATGGAATTACAAGTTTTAGTATGCTGGTATTAAACCCAAAAGGCCTATTAGAAGTACATTTTTTAAAAATGAGGGAGTAATCCTCGAAAGAAGCTTTATATTAACCAAGAGACCAATATTTACAACATGAGTCCAATATTTACAATAGTTGCGTCCAACAAGTATGACCACCATGTACAACATAACAAATGTGTCAATTTATGGGGAGCTGGGAAAGTGTATGTTAATAATATTTATATATATTTTAATAACCTTTTCAATTGTCTCAAAAAGACATCAACTTACATCAAGATCAACTAATACCCTTGCAATTGGCCTTTATCTTTCATAGACAAAACTATCATCCACAAGAATATTTTTTCCTAAGTTGTTTTCAATTATGCATAAATCCTGAATAGCCCAAGGTTCCATGGGGGGTCCAGGAAGTTTTATCCATATTGAGGTGTCATACATGGTCTCATCTCTAGCATAAAAAGAGAGTGTGAAGGTTTTATAGACAAATAAGACCTATCCATAAACCAAACTTCATTTGATATTGAAATTGCATCTTCTTCCTTGCAAAAGACAAAACTAATGTGTCCCTCTTGCTACTATGTGAGCTATCAGTATATAGCCTAAACTTGAACCCCGACTCTACTTTATCTATCTTAGAAGGTAGTCCATCCCTACCCTCTTGCCAATACAATTTCGTGCCAAAGTGCATCGTGAAAGGTCAAGGATTTGGTTGACTACAATATATTCCTCCACAACTAAGAATGCATTGTTCGTCGACTTCCAATGACCTTACATCATTTCTTCTTCCAATGAACCCAAAACCTTCCTTGGAGGGAAATCAAACCACATGTTGCTTCTACACTCCTTTAACATCAGTTTCTGTCACCAGGTATAGAAGGTTCACGCATGCAAGAGGGTGTTTGTTTTTCTAAACACTAAATCTCATATTGGTAGAATCGATTCGATGCAATACACTCATAGCCATGACCTACTTATGAGGGCCCCTATAATTATCCAAAATTTGACAATAGTAATAATTTGTACCACCAATCTTATCACTACTCATGCCATTTGACCAACTCAAAAATCCCTTATCTTCACATTGTCTAAAGTATGTAGAAGTGTGCTTAACCATTTGAAAGATCATGTTATTACACTATCCATACTCTAATGGATATATCTTCTATTACTTATTCATGAACCAATTAAAAAATAATTCTTATCTTTATCATTATCATTCACTTCTACATTTACTTTCCCCTACTTCAGGGGTATGCTAGTTAATAATATACACAAATAAAAGGTTGAAATTTATCTCCAATGTAGTTATGTCTTTTTTCTTTTTTAATTAAGTTGATTAATTAAAAAATATGTCACATGAACAAGTGCCATAGGAAATCTCTTATGGTTTTTTGGGCATGTGGTATTGATAAGCCATGGTATTCTAACAAAGTCTCTTTAAGTTTAAAAATCTCTATGGTAAAGCGAGAGTAAATTTCCATAGTTAAAAATATTGTTACAAGTTTTTTTTTATATATATAGTTTGATTTATGTATTAATTTTTTTACACTTAATGATAATTTAAATAAAATTTTAAAATTTTTAATTTAGTTAATTCTTCATAATTTGCTTTTTGCTTTAATTTAAAAAAAATGTATAAAAATAAAATATTTTGATTTTGAAATGACTTATGGTTTTTGGGCAAGTGGTATTGATAAGCCATGGTCCTAGCCCATGGCATTTATAGGATTTTATACTAGGTTGGAGAGCAACCTTTTATTATTTCACCACATCATCTTCCCTGTACCTTTTTGCTTTTAGATTTAATTTAAAAAATGTTATAAAATTAAATTAAAATAAAATAATTGATTTTGAAATGAATTACAGTTTTAGTATGTGGTATTGTAACAAAGCCTATTTAGAAGTTACATTTTTTTAAAATGAGGGGAGGTTAATCCCTCGAAAGAAGCTTTATATTAACCAAGAGACCAATATTTACAACATGAGTCCAATATTTACAATAGTTGCGTCCATAGATGACAACGGATCATGTAGCGCATGGGTCGAACGTGGGTGGGGAGGCTAATAACGTGCCGTCTTAACCACGCAAGATGGCATGTTATTCATAATTAAAAATATTAGTATATTATAAGTATTAAAATGGTATGTGCTTATTGATTAAATTTAAATATGGTTATGGAACCATTAATGAATCTTAGTTTATAAATATTATTTATATGTGATATATTTTAATGTGATATGTATATTATGATTTCCTTTTATCTAAAAAAATTATAATTTTGTTAATAAAAATAAAATTACAATATAAAAAATGTTGAACATTTAATACTTACACATCTCATCTCTGAGCTGTAGAGCACCTCACTAATTAATATCGTACATTTCTTGCTGCATATTAAAAGAATTTTCCCCGGTAAGGATATTTTGAATTTTACTCAACTAAGAAATACAGGTTAAGAAATGTTTGATATCCTTACACTTAGGTTGTGAAGGGTGAGCAAGCACATTCTGGAAAAATTACAAACAATTTGTTTTGCCAAAAGCAAAATGGCAAATGGAATTTAAAAGGATGAAAATAATTCCATGTTAACAGTGACAAACAACACAAAACATATGTATTCCATTCATTGTTTCTTCTTTTCCTCTATAAATTATATATTTTCAGGATAATAAAATGTCATGCTGATTCTTCATTCAAATCATTATCCTCTCCCCGAAAGTGGCTACATACATGTACATTAGTATCATATAAGTTTGTTGATGCATTTTCCCTTTTTAATCTTAAAATCTGATTTCAGTGATACAAAGCCATTTTTTTGGCCGTTTCCTTTGCCTTTTCTCTGGACTTCCCTAACAAAGATGTTTTAAATTGTTCGTGGCGTCTTTTCTGTTGTTTATTCACTCTTTCATTGTACACCTCCTCTCCACTCTTTCAAAGTAATATGATCCATTGGTTTTGATATCTCCCTCATCTTCTCATTATTGTGAACTTTGGTATCCTCTTTATTGGCAACACTTCCATCATAGATTCCAGACCATAGCATTTTTTGTATTTGTAGTCTCTTTATAGATTCAGCCAAGGCTCTTTCTAAGAATCGCCTCTTACCAAAGGCTAAAAATGGCCAGCCTGAAATTTTCTTAAATTGATTTCTAGCTCTGCGATCATCCCTTGCAACAAATATTAAATCACCGCTTGCATTGCTTGCACCAGATGGAGAAGAAGACACCATGCAAGGTGACCTTTTGCTATCCAGAAAATTTTTTCGTGAAGAGAATATCCTAGCCAAAATTTTCATATATCGCAATTTCTTAAAGGGTGGAGACTTCTTGTAGACATGCTTGAACCTTGGAACGATTCCCTGCTCTTTGGCTTCCATCTCTTCCATTAGTTTTGAGAAATTTATTTCTTCACTTTCCTTCTCAAGATATTGGGTTTCAGAAAATCTGGAAGAAATAAATAGTTGTGAATAATGTTCCATTGAAAGTATATGTATAATGAAAACCAACAATACAAAGAGTCGTTGACTCACCCTTACCTTTCAAGATCTTTCTCATTGTTGTGTTGAACGTGTGCATATAGATTTGCAGAATAAAATACATCAGCCATTTGTGAATTTATCGATTATCTAGATTCTATAAATTCATCCACACAAGTGGAAACAAATGTCAAGACAAACCCTTCTATACATTCACACTAGTGGAACAAATGTCAAGACAAAATGCTTTCAAGATGTATCCATGTTAAATCTCATAAACTATTCAGGAAAGTAATCCCATTGCATCTGAAATTGGTACATGCAACCTAACATATAGTGATAGTTTTTAGAGAAAGCAACACTCAAATCACAGGTGAGGTAAACATTCTAGAAAATACATGATTGTTGTAAAGTACAACAATAAGGTGGTCTTCAATGGAAGATTATTCGATACAGGATGTCATCATCATAATACAGGGAACTTCTATGCTTAGCATAATTACGTCAATGTCCTTTAGCAACCCAATGACAATTTCCAATTTAGTTTTCCAATAGCAATCACATTAACCATAAATCACATTGACAGTAACTGTACATAAAACACGAACAATAAAACGCAGAAGACAAGCCAAGAGAAGAGAATGTCAGATTTGAAAGATGCCATGGAAAAACCCCCAAGATGGAGAAAAACCTTTGATCAATTATTCTTATTATTATATCAAGTGTTCAATAGAGAGAGAGTACAAAAGTCAAAATTGACTTGCCAAATCAAAGCAAAAAAACCCTGTCAAATATGTTGTCAACAACAGTCAAATTCTACCCTAACCAAAAAGTAAAAGATGGTCAATCCAGCAGAAAAACATCCTCTTTGGAGCTCGGTTAGAGGCAGTCAAACTCGGCCTTCAAAAGTGGTCAAAGTCAGTCCAAAAAAGTCTTGAAACCAGCGGTCAAACCTGGTCATATTCTACACTTCAAGTCTGCAATCAACCCTGCAGTCAGCCTCATTCAATGTGCCCAAAATATCTCGATTTTTCCGCCAACAGATGCAGCTCTCCAAAACCAAAATTTTGACCCAAAAATCATAGTCAAATTGTTGGTCAAAGTGCTTGGTCAACACTGGTCAAACCTACAACAGAAGCCTGAAATTTCAGCCCTGCAATCTATCCTGAAATTCATCCTCCTTGCCACACGTGTGAGAGAAAAGATTTGCCCAATAAGTTGTATGAACCAATCAGAGAAGGAAAGAGAAGATTGAGTGAGCGAGTGAGGTCCCAAATGAGATTGGAGGTCTTTCTTATTTATACAAATCGTTGAGGGTGAAGTGACATGTCTCAAAAAGAGGAATTCAATGCAATCATCATCTCCATCAAATGAGCTATCCAAAGTGGAATTTGGCCCTAGTTGCTAATTTTAACACTCCCTCTCAACTAGAGAAAATTCCACCTGCTAATCCATCCATCATTATCGATCATCATGCCATCTTGCCATCACGTACCATCTTTGTATCTTGTCTCTACTCTGTTGAACATTGATATAGATAATGACGATGAATTGATTGAGAGTGAGTGACAAGATCTTACCACTCTCCACTGACAAAGGTCAGTCCAGGGGTAAAACTCCAATCATACTTGATCCCAGATCAAGTTGTTGAGCACCATGCATCCTAGACATAGGGAGTACGACAGTACACGATGCGTCCATCTGTAGTGCTATGGTTCCTATCCACTTTTGCTAACTCATTGGCCAAATGGGAGGTACTTCCCATGAGTCTCGGACCACATGGGTAGGATGTTAGCTGGGGCATCCACAAGAAAAGGTGAACCACTTATCCTACTCATATGCCATAAGAGAAGGTGAACCACTCATCCTATGCATATATCATCAATCGTAGGGGAAGGTGAACCACTCACCCTGTGGTCGCTCATATCTCCAAGAAGTACCCCAAGCCCCTAAGAGCTCCCAGAGCTCAATGTTCAACTCAAGCAGGACCCTCATGGGAGGGTCCTTCCACGACTCTAAGTCTCTCTTGAAAGGCTAAGAATTTGACCTTCCCCAAGGGTTTCGTGAGAATGTCAGCACCCTGCTCAGGTTCTGTTATAGACATATTTGGGCACTATAACCCCAATCACATATGTCCATAAACCAAGGGCTTCTAAACCCCCAAAAGTATTGTTTCATACCCTAAAGGAACAAGGTCAGCTGATTACATCATTTCCCAGAAGTTCTCCCTGAAAAACTACTCAGAACTGGTCAAAACTGGACCATCTCACCTGCTCCATGGTCAGGGTGCAATGCATCTCACCTATTGCACACGAGGGGTGTGATGCATACTGAAAAGCCCTTCTGTAGGGTGCAATGGGTGAGAGTAGACAAATGGCAGAGGAAGTTTGCTAGGTGGAAACCCAAAGAATCCTCTAGAAACTGCTCGTTTGACACTTGCCTCTTTGAATTCGCTTAGGGATGAGTAAGAGATCATGAAATCTCCAAGTGGAACCAAGAACTATCAGTGAAATGACACTAATCAAAATCCCAGAAGCTGACTCACCCACCTGCAAA
>APFE030157279.1:66765-80058 GCA_000404065.3 Pinus taeda
GAACTATCAATGAAATGACACTAATCAAAATCCCAGAAGCTGACTCACCCACCTGCAAATATCTATATATGGATCCCTCATCCTAGAGATCCAAAGGCTGGAATTTTGTATTTTGTAAGAAGTGCTGTTGGTTTCTCTGTGAAACATTATAGTGTTGGTGATATAGATTTTCATGAGGTGAAGAGGGATTTCATGCTGGGAGGATGGCGCTGGATCAGACCGCTGGGTTGTAATCCTCTCTTCTACTACTTCTATCAATAAAGCTATTTGAATTTTCCTCAATATACTTGTATATATCTGAATCTTGTATTGGTGTATGCATTTGTATGGTTAATATACATCCGATCCTATATTGTTTATGGTTATAGATATCTATGCTTTGATGGTATCATGCTGCTTTGACTCTACAGGTGTTCTTTAATGTGGGACAAGTGAGGAAGGAGTGGTGAAACTCTGTAAAAGGAGGGAGGAAAGATGCAAGGAGACAAGCGAAAGACTGAGGTTGGTACTCTCTGCTTCTCTCTCATCTATCTCTCATAAAGGAAAACACAAGTAACTTTGGTTTGTTTGTTTCTAAGATAGTCACTCGTCTTAGTGGGACTAGCAGCTCTAAATGGACACTAGCTTTTCCGATAACAGGGTCCTGATGTGTTGGAGCCTTATTGCTCCACATTGTACCATATCTCAGATAAAGTGGTACCTGATATCAATGTGCTTGGAGCAGTCGTGGAACACAAGATTCTCTGAAAGTTGAATCCCACTTTGGTTGTCACAATAGTCATGGTGGTATCCAACACGTGCTCAAATAGCTCACTAAAGAGCTTCCTCAACCAAATAGCTTCACAACAAGCCATACTAGCTACAATGTATTCAACATCGCGGTGCTTAGAGCAACCAATTTCTACTTCTTTCTCATCCAAGAAACCAAAGTAGACCCCTATGAGAAGCTACATTATGATGTGCTCTTTTGATCCACCACAGTGCCAGCCCAGTCAGCATCAATATATCCATGTAGCCTCAAATTCCCAACAATGTATCTCAGTCCATAGTTGATTGTGCCACAAAGATATCTTAAGAGATTCTTAGCAGCAATCTAATGTATGTGATGAGGCTCAACCATAAATTGGCTCAACGTATTCACAATGAAGCATATGTCTGGTTAGGAGTTTACCAAGAACATCAAGGCCCCCACAAGTTGTTGATACTCGAAACGGTTTGCCAATTTGGGCCCAACAACACTCAACATAGTTTCTTGAAGTTGAGTTCCATTAGAGTAAACACAGACTTGCAATCCACCATCCTAGATCTCTCTAGCAGCTTCACATTGTATTTTCCTTGAGAAAGGAAAATTTCACCTGGCTTTTGCCAAACCTCCAGCTCTAGGAAATAGCGCATCAGTCTTGGGTCCCTCATCTCGAACTCAAAAATCAAATCCCTCTTACATTGATAAATGAGAGGGCTTGCACCTATTAGAAAGAGATTAGCAAAATAAAGGACCAAAATGAGAGGCATGTCCTTTTCAATCTTGAAGTATAGGTTTGGATCAAGGTTACAAAGGTGCGACTTCCCCCCCGAACACACTCCCGAAATTTCTCCCACAGGGAGTGAATTTCAGGGGCACGCTCCCTATTTTTTTTCGCTACCCAGCCTTTTTTGAAAAAACATTCCAAACACAATTTTTTTCAAAGAAAAAATATTTCTGAGTGGAGCAACCTAATGATCAAGCCTATGGCCCTAGTATTGATATGCGATTCATGGTAATGTTAAATTCTTAAAGTAAAAGTGACATTCTTCTTAATCGCCATTTTCATCCTTTTACTTAATTTTTTAACATTACCATGAAAAGACTCAAGATGTTTGAGAGTGGTTCTGACCTCATTGGATTTCATATGGAGAAAGTAGAATTTTAGATCTCATTCAAAATCCAACAAACTTATTAGTTTTTCAGGATTGGGGGGATTGCAATGTTTCCATTGGATTTTGTCATGCACTAGGGTATGGAACTTGTATTTAATCAAGAGCACCAATCCCTCTATGTACCTTGATGTTAGTGACATTAGTTGTTGAACTCCTTTATCATGACCCCACTAAAAATGTACCCATCACTCAAACAAAATCTTGATTTGACAAGCTATGTTTTTTTACCTTATGTTAATGCTTAGAGGGTGATATTAATGACAAAGATCCATATACAGTCCAGAGGTAATGACAAAGATACTTCCGGAGATTAATGCTTAGAGGTTGATATTAATGACAAAGATCCCAATTTTCCAACAAGATTAAAAAATTAGACATTTCTTGTGGCGACAAGAGGCCCAAGCATTCGCAATAGATAATAGATTTATTTGTCTTTTCTAGTTTCTAGTAGTTTTTATATCTGTTGCCTCCTTCATATTTATTATGATAATTTTTGTAAACAATATAGACAATTTAAGTTTGAAGTTTGATGTTGGCAATTATAACTCATTGGTAATGAATTATGAATACGATGCTTCGTGAAAGTTGAAAGTTGTTTCATTTCATTTCATTTTATAACATTTCATTTCATGTTGAATTTTTATATAATTTTGGTGATCAATGATGATAAATGTTATGTATTGAATTTTGAAAGCTTGAAACTTTAAGATTGATGAATCACGAGACTCAATGTGTTGTATGTTACTAACTTGTGGATGTGGTTGTTGAAGATTTTAACTTCTAGACGATTGATGTTATATGGTTCAATCTATGTTTTTATGCTTTTTATATATAATTGATCATTCTACATGCTTTTGTTGACATATATGCATCAAAATATATAAAAATTCACTCCCGATTCGTTCTTGAACTAGGAGCTTTCGAAAATGTCGCTCCCGCTCCTGCTCCTGCTCCCAAGTAACCTTGTTTTGGATCATCATAGCTCCTCGCGAATCCTAGATTCATAAGATAATTGTCAATCCTCTCACACCAAGCCTTGGAGGCTTGCTTCAACCCATAGAGGACTTTCTTCAACCCACATATATGTGTCCTTCGATCTTGTACTTCAAACCCCTGAGTTTGTTCCAAGTAGACTTCCTCCTTGAGCGAGCCATGCAAGAAGGCAGTCTTGACGTCCATTTGATGTAGGTTCCATCCTTGATTGATAGTGAGAGAAATGATATATCAAATAGGGGTATGTCAGGCAACCGATGTAAATATCTCATCATAGTCTACTCCTTTTTAAGAGAAGCCACGAGCTACGAACCTAGCCTTATATTTGTCACCACCATTCTCAACAATGACAAGATACCTAGTTTTGATGAGTTATTGGCTAGAAGAACTCAAGAAGAGACTAGGATAATGGAGAAAGACAAGCCCTCAAATGGAAACGAATCTATTGCTTTCTCTGCTCATGCAAAGAGGAAGAATAATGTTGGTCCAAGAAGACAGGGTCAATGATTCAAGAAGGGATACAAAGAAGGAAGAAAAGGAAGGTGCTACAATTGTAACAAGTTCCGTGACCATGCTAAAGAATGCCCTCACAAGAAGAATTCTCCAAGGGATGATGACAACAACAAGCACAACAATTTCAAACAAAATGGCAATCAAAGGAACAACAGGTTCAACAAAGCAAAGAGGAATGCTCCCGCTGCTCGAAATAGAAATGGTTGACCTCCCAAAAGGACAAGAAATATCGGGCATGATGAAAGTAATGTTGTAGAAAAACAAGATGAATTCTATCTTATTTCCACTCTATCTACTGCCTCTCCTCTGCATACTTTGGTTCGTTGGTTGATTGATAGTGGAGCCTTAAGGCACTTCATTAGGTACAAGGAGGCCCTCTCAAATTTGGTTGAAAATAAGACTAATTTGAAGATCATACTTGGAGATAATGCCACCTACCCCGTGAAAGGGATAGGTATTGTCACTCTTCACTTGAATCAAGGGCAAACCATTCATCGACAAGAAGTATTCTATGTGCCCGATTTGAAGAAGAACCTGATGTCTATCTCTACTATGGAAGATAAAGGCTTCAAAGTAGAATTCATTGATGGAAAGGTACGTATTTGGCAAAGAATCCATAAAGATGCATTTACTCTTGGATTTAGGGTTGATGGTCTCTATCAAGTTGGAGGATGTCATTTGGGAGCATTGGCGAGTGATACTTCTCTTCAATTTGAGCTATGGCACTAGAGGTTCGCCTACTTACATTACAAAGCCTTACCTGGGGTAAGGAAGATGGTCACAGGGATGTCTGAGTTCAAGATGAAACATGAAGGTGTTTGTCAAGGTTGTGCAGCTGGGAAACTTACAAAGGGACCATTCCCTTCTAGTGAAAGCAAGACCACTGATATTCTCCAATTGGTCCACTCTGACTTGTCTGGTATGTTGCTTGTAACATCATTGGGAGGTTACCTATATTATGCAATCTTTGTGGATGACTTCTCATGCAAAACATGGATCTATTTCTTGAAGAAGAAAGATGAAGTGTTCATATGGTTTCTTTCTTTCAAAGCATTGGTGGAAAATCAATTAGGGAAAAATATCAAGATATTGAGGACCCACAATGGAACCGAATATGAATCAAATGAATTCAATGACGTTTGCAAAGAGGATGACATTAAGAGGGAGACAATTGTTCCATACACTCTTGAGCAAAATGGAGTTGCTGAAAGGAAGAATTGAACAATCATGGAAGCCACTTGTGCCATGCTCCATGATCAAGGTCTACCCGAGTTCTTATGGGGAGAAGCTGCCAACACTGCCGTGTATGTTCAAAATAGATGCTCGCATCAAGCATTCGATTTCAAGACACCTGAGGAGGTCTTCACTGGTAAGAAACTTGATGTTTCTCATTTTAGAATATTTTGGTTGTCCCGTGTATTTTCATGTGCCTAAAGTGAAAAGAAACAAGTTGGAAGCATCTTGGAAGAAAGGTATATTCATTGGCTACCGTGAAAATTAAAAGGCATATAGAATCTATGTGCCTGGTCAAAGAGATGTAGAAGTAAGTCAAATTTCACCTTTGATGAAGATATTGCCCTTAGGAAAGCCAAAGATCTTCTTATTCCAAGAAAGGACAATGATGATGCTACAGAAAATCAGGATGAACTTCTTACAAATGAGTATATGCCCGAGGTTGATGGTTCAATGGATCCTATTGATCCACCTCAAGGAAATGACCACTATGGCTCAAAGATACTCTTAAAGATGCTGAAAGACATACTACTTCAAGAGGGACATTTCATGAAAGTAAGAAGTCGAACATGTATCAACGATACTTGGCTACTATGAGTACTATCGTTCAAGCTAAACCATGTACGTTCGAAGAAGTCGTAAATCACCAAGTATGGAAGGATGCGATGAATGAGGAATATGAATCGATCATGAAGAATGATGTCTGGGAAGTGGTGCCTAGACCTAAGGAGAGGACCAAAATCGACCTAAATATCATCAAATTTGGACAAGTAAAAATATGTTTTTAAATTTATGCCCACACATGTACAAATTGTTAAGGTCGGCCACATCATCATGTAGGCTCATGAAGCCCAAGAGACATGTCACTTCGGCTTCATGAGCCTACATGATGATGTGGCCGACCTTGACAATTTGCACATGTGTGAGCATAAATTCAAAACACATTCCTGCTTGTCCAAATTTGATGATCTTTAGGTCGATTTTGGTCCTCTTGAAAAGAGGAATTAAATGCAATCATCATCTCCATCAAATGAGCTATCCAAAGTGGAATTTGACCCTAGTTTCCAATTTTAACAACACGACATACAGGGAACACATGGCATCGATGCCTTAATAAACTAGCAAAACCTCAAAACATTTTAGCTAAAAGGAAAAGATAATAAGAAATCTCAACAGATAAAAAGGTAAACCAAATTTAGAAAATTAGTGCAAGAATTAACAAATACCTATCAATACAAGCAAATATTTTGTACATGAGAAGTAGCGTGACAAAAGGTAAATTCAATATCAATGCTATATTGAACTCAAACTAACATATACATATACAGAAGGTCAATTGCATTGTTCATTGTTAGGCATGCATCTATACATCCCTTTCAGCCTCATAAAGAAGGAAATCCCAAGAAGTACAAGAATAGAAAATCATGCCATTTGACTACCACTGTTGGTTTGGAGAGTCAGCTTGAAGCAAATTTATATGGTAAACAAGCAAATGAATTTCACTGGACAGAGGGTTGTTTCATAGTTGAGTGCTATTACACAGAACATGAAACCCATTAACCTACATATGGTTATGAATGTGCAAACTCTGTATTGGTTTTGTACAAATATTGCAGAGAATAAGCTTGTTGTATAGTGAAACATTGAATACATTGAAACTGTTATTAAATACCTTTGTTTTCTCTCAATCTAATCGTCAAAGGAAAACAAGTCTCCGCAATTAAGGAGGCACATGAGGTGGCTTGACATCCAAACATAGGACAATAATTGCCATGGTTGTTTAAGTTGTGTAAGCCCAAGATCTCACGAGATCTAATTTATTGACTATTACCCTAGCTGTCTAATAGGCATTCGTTAAAATTGGCAACTAGGGACAAATCCCACTTTGGACAACTCCTTTGAGGAAGATAATTGTGGCATTGAATTCCTCTTTTCAAGAACACCAAAATCGACCTAAATAACACTGAATTTGGATAAGGAAAAATATTTACTTATTTAAAAGAAATTCTACAAGTCATAACTTTAATAAGGCGGGAAAATTGAAAATTTGAAATTCAAATTTTCCTCCAATTGTCAAAGTCGGCTTCACCTCCATAAGGACAAATTGTTATATATATAGGTGTCCTTCATCTTCATTTAGACACATCAATCACAAATTTGCTTCTCTCTAAAATGGCCGCAAAAGGAGGGTCTCTCCAGCGAAGGAAGAAGGGATTGGTTGATGTTTATGCAGGGTTGTTTGATGGGCTAAGTCTCGTAAGCATAAGGCCGAGCTTCTTAAAGGCAAGTCTGGGCTTATGTATGAACTATTCTAAGCATATTTATCTTCCACTACAGTTCCAAGTTATCCCTAGGGTTGACCGAGGCATAAGGGCAAAGCTGGGTTGGTTAGATATTTTTCTTATGATGTGAAAACCCTCTCTTAGGTAGGTCGTTTCTTCAAAATTTCCTCTCAAGCAAGCCATAGACATTATGTTGTTGAACAACGGTCCATGAGGGTAAATACCTGCCCAGGTAAACCACAAAATCATTTTGGTGAAGGCGAATTGGCGTCAAGGTGTGTTTGGGCATTGGACTAAACCCTGTCTTGTAGTTGATAGAGGACTGACTATCTTGGAGGAGAGTCGTAGCTGTAGAAGGTCGTTTGGGTGAATACATAAGGGCAGAAGCAGTGTGCCACATGCTCTAACCAGGAGCAACTAGCAACAACAATATTCTAAAACCTAAGATCTAATGTATTTATGTAGCGTTGAATGCTAGTTGGATGGTTGACCTAATTGGTCAGATTATGGAAGCTCCTAGATAGACTGGAAGTAGCCCTAACCAGTCCAAGCTTCTTCTATAGTTTGTCACCAACCTAAGAAGTTATATCTTGTCAGCTTCAAAAGTTGTTAATTTTAGGTATGTTCTATGCTTAGAGCAATTTATTTCGATTTTCACAGTGAGCTCAATATCTTTGCCAGATTAGCAATCACATCAGCATAATAGTAAATTGCAGATAGAACATAAACATAAATCGCAGAAGACAAGCCAAGACAAGAGGACACAAAATGTGGCACTAGCTAGGGACAAACCCCAATGTGGGGAAACCCTTGATCAATCCTTCTTATATGCTCTTCAATAGTTCAACACAGATAGAGAGAGATAGTACATATACAACAGAAGTCAACACTTTGACTTATCTAAATAAGAGCAGAGATCATCTCTAAGAAGATGATACATGAGGTAGCTAAACTCAGTTCAAGACATGTTGCTTCAACTGATTCTCCAGGGTGACTCCATCACCATGTTGCACCTATCATTGTGCTACACCTCATCATCATGCTGCACCTCATTGTGCTGCACACATAATCACTATGCTGCATCTCATCATGCTTCACTAATCATGACTATACCCATCATTGTGCTCAATGTATACTGCAATGTATCATCACTTCAACATGTTGCTTTAATACCTTTTGTTGTTGCACTATTCACATCACGCTAATCATCACCAAGTTGTACCAATCTGCTACAATATACAGCATCCAAGCTGCCTACAAAAATCACTGCATTTATCATGCTTCTTTATGCACCTTACTGCATCATGTTGCCCATGCATCTTGCTGTACTATTACTATGTCTTATTGTAGTTTCAGGTCTGCAATATAGTTGTTGTGACTATGACTGGTTAGGGCATATTGGCAGCCCCTAAACAGTCACCCAAACAACCCTCCTTGGCTGCGGCCTATACTAGGAGAGATGCTCACTTGACTTGATGTTGTTCTGTGCATGAACAACCCTCAATATACCCTATGCTGCCCTTCAACAGTGAGGTAGGTCCCGCGGCCTAACCACAACAATCTACACTACGTCTTCCAAGGCTTCTCCACCCAAGAACCACCTCAAACAGCCCTGAAACTTATCCTCCCCGTCACAGCCTTCATGAACAAACCCACAACCCTCCAACCAGCACTTCGGACTTTGTTCAACCCATGAAACAATCCTCTAACCCATGCTGCCCTAGCCTCCCATGCCGTGGCCTCAAATTAGACCTGCAGCTAGGGCTAGGGCTTGAACGCACAATAGTTTAGGGCATATAATAAACCCTTATAGGACAGCCAGGGAGCCAACTTCAATCTCCTACATTACAACGGTGAGGGTCTCCCTTTGGACAATGTATTAGACAAGGGTTGTCTTCTATGACAGCGAAGAGGATTAGGGCATGTCTTCTTCTTAATCTGACAACGTTGTGGATCTATGTGTAGGGCTTTCATGAGCTAGGGCATCGTCCTCTAGGACTGCGTTTTTCCCTTAGAGATTCTTCTTTCCACTAAAACCCAAAACAAGTGGAGAAGAAGAAATCTCAAGAGAGTTGTGTGTACAAATGACTTGCAAGGCACTTGTATCTATACTAAAATGAGGAGCACAAGTGGGGGCAGTTTAGTTGCTAGCCGACCTTGATGAATTGTCCATAACACAAATAAATTCATATCTCCATGAATAATTATTGGAATCGAATGATCTTTAGATCAATCCTACACCTCTCGATGAGAGGAATCCAAGAAAAATACCAGCTGCCATAAATAAGATGATCCACATGGAGTTTGGCCCTAGTTGCCAATTTTAACAGATGTACATCTATGATTGAGGGCAGTGATGGTGCGTCTCCTAATTGGCAAGTCAATCTTGACCTAGTCTTATTTTACTCTCTCTCTCTACTGAACATTTGACATTAATAATAATAAGAATTGATCAAAGGGTTTTTCCTGGCTTGAGCCATATTCTTGTGTTCTCTTGTCTTGGCCTATCTTCGGCATTTTTCGTTTATGTTTTTTTCTTTAGTTACTGTCAACATTATTTATTGCTAATGGAAATATGATGGACTATAAAATGGGCTATATGGATCTTTGAAGTAAATCTCCTAAGGAAAGAACATGTTAACCTAAAATTAACATGGTATCAGAGCTAGGAGAGGACAAGCGCAAGCAAGAGTGAAAAAAAATGCAATCACTGGAAGAACGTTGTTGACAAGACTCTATAGACTGTGGAATGCACATTTGTTGTGACTATAAAAGAAGAGGGTCTCGAAATCTTCAAATTAGAAAGAATGGAAGCAGAGGGAGAAACACTTTAATTTTGATAGCCCTAATCAGAGACTCAATTACAGTCCAATATGTAAAGGACTAATTCCCATGATCTCTGTGCCAGAAGTCTGAGCATGTCAAATTGTCGTTCAAGGCGGAGCATCTTATCAAAGAAAGCAGTGCTGATATGAATAGTGATGCAAATTCATACTAGTGACCAATCTCTAAGAACAATAGCTCGCATCTGTTTCAGATCTATGGGTCGTTTACCTCAGGATCTTGCACTCTCTTCTGGACTATGGCTTGCACTATAGATACTCTTTGCATCTCTGTGTTTGAGCTATTCCCTCCCCCATGACAGTCTTGCATGTTCATAGCTTCATGCCTTTTACTTCGTAAGGAATTTGATTTAGTATTTCTATCCATATCTTTTATATTGATATGATCCACATCTCAATGGTATCAATGTTCATTATTACAGCAAGCTATATAGTATAATGATTGGTCTTGTCTGCCTTGGCACTATAATATATCTTGAATGACTGTAATGATTGGATGACCCCTTTTGGCATCATGTATCAGTTTTGGTTCAGCATAACTTGCTATGTATTGATGAAGGATCAGAATTATTATAGTCGTGTATGGCTTTAATATTTATTGCAGGCTTGCAGCATTTCTGAGTCATATTCAATTCAATAAAGTCTTGCTCAAAGTTATCTTGTGGAGTATTTTCGAATCTAAGAATATAAGCTAAATTTGGTCCAGTTCCGGAGAAGTGAAGTTGAGCATCTGATGCAATCCATTTTTGAGATTGACAATCTCTGTCAAGGACAGACAGTCTCAATCATTGCACAGAGGATCAACTCCAGTATGCTATGCGTAAGGGTTTGATGACTCATTAAAGTTAATATCGTATGGTTCTAACTTCTGATTAATGAATTCAGTGGCCACTTCAGAAATTAAATTCTTGTAAGCCATCCGTCAGATTTAATGTCACTAGCCCAGTTGGGAAATCAGTCTTGATGATCTCCTATAGCATCAGTCTTCCGACATCTCTTGATCTTATCATCTTACGAAGATTCTCTTCCTACAATAATCCTGAGGCACCAAGTACATTTTGCAACAGTATTGATCCTCTTTCAGGTTTGAGAAGAAATGTGTTATGTCTACAATCTCAGTGATCTCAATGTGTCTCTATAACCTCATGCATAGGAATCATAGGAAGAGCAAGGGGTTTTTTTCGAAAGGTTCATCTTTTAACCATCTTTGCAAGGAGAGCAAAGGTTCAATGAAGCCTTCTCTATGGAAGATCGAAGAATATCAGGTACAAGCTCTTCATTTACAGACTCTCGGCCCTTATCCAGAGCACCAGTTCCAACATCAAAAGACTTGTGAATAGCAAAGGTACTTGTGACCCTTCACCCTTTAGGGCATCTCATCACAAGCGGATGTCAATTTGGTTGGCAGAGTAAGAATCTGTTTTGAAGTGATTACATCTGCGGAATATTCATCTCATTTCTCTATATCCAATAAAGCTATGGAACCTCTGTGAATTATTACAGACCTGAATGTGATCAATTTATAATCAACCTTCAAGAAGAAAATTCATGACTATTGAGGTGTGGTTTTGGTGTATCTGTCCCAAGCATCAAACAATGATAGTACTATACATATTCATATATGTGTGAGCTCTCTTGGAGCTGACCTGATCCAAGGTGTATCATGCGGCAAGAAAATTACCAGCATACAAGGAATTTTGTTATTATTTTTTATTTTGGAGATTTGGTAGTGGTCCATTGTTTTGATATACAATTACCAAGAGTTGTTATCAAATATCATCATCTACAGCAGAAGATCAGAGTCATAATCAAGGGAGTGTGACAGCAAAAGATCTGGCCTATTGTCAGTTAAACTACTTCTTCAGAAACAGTTTGAAGTAGAAACAATGTATGGCATCCTCCCTTACAACAGTCATCTAATACACTGTTGTAAGGTTTAATGCATGCATGCATGCAACTAGTGTTCTCCAGATAATTGAATATTCTCTCATAAATAACTCGTGCATGTTAGTTCAGGCAAAGACCCAGTTGAGATTAGACACAGGGACATTGTACTATAAGTTGCTAGAATATTCCCATGTGAATATCTCTTACATGCAGAAAGAATTCATTCCTTGAGGATTGCGCAGTTTCTACAGAGGTTAGTGCAGTGTGTGAGGTGAGAATTACACAGGTTGCAGCTGGATCACCCAGGAGAAACAATGCAAGGAAATAGGAGGCTTGGAGGACAGAGGAGAAGGCATATGTGTTGTCTATTCTGTCTATGAGCAACAGTGAGGGATTGTACTGAGAGCTGGATAGCTTGTGAGTTAAAACTTTGTGTAATCCTGAGATATTTCCACTTGTATGATAATACAGATAGCGGGGTTTTTAGCTGAGGCTTTCCCCAGAGTATTCTTCTGTGTTTCATGTGTGATTGAATCTTTTTCTCTGTTATAGGTGTTCTATTTGATCTTGCTCAAAATCGATTAAGCTTCCGCAAGTTTGATTGTAGAAGTAGATTAATTATTTTTCTTTAGTACATTGCATAATCAGTTTAATTTAAAGTGAGAATTTCTACATGGTAAGGAGAGAAAATGAGAGGATAGAGATATGGAAAGAAGGGGAAGAGAGAGACTGGGAGACATAGATATGGAGGGGGAGAGAGGGGGAGAGCGAGAAGGAGAGAGAGAGGGAGATAGTGACAGAGTTGGAGGGTGGAGTTAGAGAGTGTGTGTGATGGGGGGGAGAGACAGAGAGAGGTGGGAGAGAAAGGGACAGAGAGGAAGGAAAAAAGAGGGGACTCGAGTGAGATGAGAGAGAGGGGGGATGAGAGATGGAGTTGGAAGGGGGAAAGAGAGGGAGGGAAGAACAAATACATTGAGAGATATAGGTGGAGAGAGAGAGGGAGTGATAAGGGAGAGATGAATATGGAATGAGGAAGAGAGGAGACGAGGGAAGGGAGAGAAAAGGAGAGGCTAGAGATAGGGAAATAAGGGAAAGAGAGAGATAAAGAGCCATATATATGGAGGGGGAGATCAAGAAGGAGAGAAAGAGGAAAATAGTGACAGAGTTGGAGGGTGGAGAGAGAGAGTGTGTGTGACGGGGGGGAGAGACATAGAGAGGTGGGGGAGAAAGGGAGAGAGAGGAAGGAAGAGAGAGATGACTTGAGAGAGAGGAGAGAGAGATGGAGTTGGAAGGGGGAGAAAGACATAGAGAGAGAAAGGTGGAGAGGGAGAGGGAGTGCCAAGGGAGAGATAGAGAGATGGTGAGAGAGAGAGAGAGAGATATGGAGATGGAGTGTGTATGTTTTAGGGGTGAGAAGGAGAGATAAGCAGCGATACAGATATAGATGGAGGGGGGAGAGAGGGCAGAAGAGAGGCAAAGAGAGGGAGGGAGGAAGAGAGATAAATATGGAGAGAAGAGAAAGAGAGAGAAAGAAAGAGGGAGAGAGGGAGGGAGAGAGAGAGCGTGTGTATGTTTGGGGGCTAAGATAGAGATATAGATGGAGGGGGGAGAGAGAGGAAGAGATA
>APFE030157279.1:80663-91219 GCA_000404065.3 Pinus taeda
TAAGGAGAGATGAAGGGAGGTATAGATATAGATGGTAGGGGGAGAGGGAATAAGAGAAAGATAAAGAAAGGGAGGGAGAGGTGGAGAGAGAGAGATGACAGAGAGAGGGATGGGGAGAGAGAAAAGAATAGAGGGAGGGAGAGGTGGAGAGAGAGATGGCTGAGAGAGGGATGGGGAGAGAGAAAAGGATAGAGGGAGGGAGATAGACACAAAATGGAAGGTTGAGAGAGAGGGAAGAATACAGAGACACACAAAGAAAAATACAGACATATAAGTTAGATCTAGAAAGTCATGAATGTTTTGGTCTTTCATTAAAATAGATGTATTGATTTCAGTGTAGTTGTTGATTTCTAATCATATTTGATCGCTTGCACTAAATGAATTGATTTCAATGTAGATGTCGATTTCTAATCCTATTCAATACCTTACACTAGATGCATTGATTTCAGTCTAGATGTTTATTTCTACTCCTATTTGATTGCTTACACTAGATGCATTGGTTTTAGTGTAGATATTGATTTCTAATCATATTTGATCGCTTGCACTAGATGTATTAATTGTAGTGTAGAATTTCTAATCCTCTTTAATATCTTACACTAGATGCATTGATTTTTGTGTAGATGTTGATTTCTACTCCTATTTGATTACTTGCAGTGGATGTATTGGTTTCAGTGTAGATATTGATTTCTAATCTTATTTTATTGCTTGCAGTATATGCATTGATTTCTGTGTAGACGTTGATTTCTAATCCTATTTGATTGTTTGCACCACATGCATTGATTTTAGTGTAGATGCTGATTTCTACTCCTATTTGATTGCTTGCACTACATGCATTGATTTTAATGTAGATGTTGATTTCTATTCATTTTTTATTGTTTGCACTAGATGCATTGATTTCAGTGTAGATGTCAATTTCTGATTTGATGCAACAAGATGTATGATGTACATTAATTTCAAAGTAATTAGATTAATAGTGTGCATTGATTACAGTGTAAGCACATCTCTGCCCCCTCCATCTATATCTCTATCTTACATTATCTCTCCTTTATCTATCTATATCACCCCCAAATATACACACTCTCTCTCCATATCTATCTATTCTCTCTCTCCCTTTTCTACTCCCTCTCTCTCTCTTCCCCTTCTCTCTCTCTCTAACACTTCTCTCTCCATATCTATAGCTCTTCCTCCCTCCCTATCTTTGCCTTTCTCTTCTTCCCTCTCTCCCCACTCCATCTATATCTCTATTTCGCCCCGAAAACATACACTCTCTCTCAGTGTAAGCACATAAACATTATTAATGATGTGAATTGACTTATGTGTTACAATAATTCAACCATAAATACAATACTTGAATTTTCATCCTAAATAAAATGCTCACTTACCCGAAATGTCGTCTTCTTGAAACTATAAACTATTTGTAATTGGCTACATTCTTATTATTACCATTTTCCATCATTCAACTTTGTTAATCACTTTGCATTCAAACGCAGTAATAGAAAATAAGTAATAGGTGTGACAATAAGAACAATAGAAGAAAATAGTTTCAAATTCATCACAATTAAGATTGTTTGTAATTGACTATATTCTTATTATTCACGATCTCTATCATTCAACATTGTTACATTGTCACTTTGCACTTAAAATTTTTATTTCATGATTCAAGTTACTAGTAGTCTCTCCCATCTCAACAAACTGAGGTAACTAAGCAAACTTAAAATTAAATTGACCAGATTAATCTTAGACATATTTAGCATATTTAAAATGATCAAAATAATTAGATGTTCAACAAATTTTGTATGACCGCACATGATTGAAACCAACATCAATCCATCTTAACCCCATATCTATCAAGCGTCGGAAGGGATAAAATCTCTCGAGGTGCAAACCTTTCCTCAAGTTTTGCTCTAAAAAATGAGGTTTGCACCTCGAGAGATTTGATCCCTCTCGACGCTTGATATATTCGGGGTTAACATAGATCTATGCTGGTATAAATACCATTTGGTTAATTGACCAATGTTACAAGTAATATTTACTATGACAAAATGAAAGACCAACAAGTATGACCACCATGTACAACATAACAAATGTGTTAATTTATGGGGAGTTGGGAAAGCATATGTTAATAATATTTATATATTTTTTAATAATCAATTCAATTGTCTCAAGAAGACATCAACTTACATCAAGATCAACTAATACCCCTGCAATTGGCCTTTATCTTTCATAGACAAAACTATCATCCACAAAAATATTCTTTCCTAAGTTGTTTTCAATTATGCATAAACCCTGAATAGCCCAAGGTTCCATGGGGTGTCCAAGAAGTTTTATCCATATTGAGGTGTCTAACATGGTCTCATCCCTAGCATAAAAAGAGACTGTGAAGGTTTTATAGACAAATAAGACCTATCCATAAACCAAACTTCATTTGATATTGAAATTGCATCTTCTTCCTTGCAAAAGACAAAACCAATGTGTCCCTCTTGCTACTATGTGCGTTGTCAATATATAGCCTAAACTTCAACCCCGACTCTACTTTATCTATCTTAGAAGGTAGTCCATCCCTACCCTCTTGCCAATACAATTTCGTGCTAAAGTGCATCATGAAAGGTCAAGGATTTGGTTGACTACAATATATTACCTCACAACTAAGAATGCATCGTTTGTCGACTTCCAATGACCTTACATCATTTCTTCTTACAATGAACACAAAACCTTCCTTGGAGGCCAAGCAAACCACATGTTGCTTCTACACTCCTTCAACATCAATTTCTGTCATAAGGTATAGAAGGTTCACGCACACAAGAGGGTGTTTGTTTTTCTAAACATTAAATCTCATATTGGTAGAATCGATTTGATGCAATACACTCATAGCCATGACCTATTTATGAGGGCCCCTATAATTGTCCAAAATTTGACAATAGTAAGAATTTGTACCACCAATCTTATCACTACTCATGCCATTTGACCGACTCAAAAAACCCTTATCTTCACATTGTCTAATGTAGAAGTGTGCTTAACCATTTGAAAGATCATGTTATTACACTATCCATACTCTAATGGATATATCTTCTATTACTTATTCATGAACCAATTAAAAAATAATTCTTATCTTTATCATTATCATTCACTTCTACATTTACTTTCCCCTACTTTAGGGGTATGCTAGTTAATAATATGCACAAATAAAATGTTGAAATTTATTACTATGCCTTTTTTTCTTTTTTAATTAAGTTGATTAATTAAAAAATATGTCACATGAATAGGAAATCTCTTATGGTTTTTTGGGCATGTGGTATTGATAAACCATGGCATTCTAACAAAGTCTCTTTAAGTTTACAAATCTCTATGTTAAAGTGAGAATAAATCTCCATAGTTAAAAATATTGTTACAAGTTTTTTTTTTTAAATATATATAATTTGATTTATGTATCACTTAATCATAATTTAAATAAATTTTTAATTTAGTTAATTTATATGAATTTTTATCTGCCATTTAAATTATTATTACATAGCTAAACTAATTTACGAATTATTATTATATGGCTGAACTAGTTTACGTAAAGAAGGCAAGTTTCTGCGTTCTCAATACTTCTGTGCTCTCAATATCTCAATACTTCCCATTCGGAATAAAAATTCTTCAAAAGTTCAAAAAGCACACTGGGTTCTGAATATCTCCACACAATTACATTGATGTCTGAAGAAGCACACTGGGTTCTGAATATTTCCATACAATTACATTGCGTCTGAAGCATTTTTTCATTTGCAAGCGAGGTCGTTAGAAAATGAAGATATCATTTACCCCGATAAAAGCAGACACTCGCCTTCAAGCCACAGAAGAAATGACCATTTAAATATGACAGGTAGTCCGAGTAGCCACAACTTTTAAGTCTCTTCGCTCGCGAATAGAAGAAACAACTGAAGTATTGTGACTGCGGCTTTCACGCGACAAAACCCTCACACGTCCTCATGTTTAGCCGCACAATATTTACCATCGTTTACTTTTTTTGGAGGGAGCATCCCGGAATATGTTGTATCTCAAAATCACACCATATGTTGTATCTCAAAATCACACCAGAATTTAAGTTTGTAGTAAACAGAGGCTTAAAAAAGACACCTACTTATGGGATAATTTCACATAAAAATATGATGAAAATCTCATACTGTTACCTGTGCTGAATCTACTGGAAGACGATTTAATAATGTTACATAATTCCACGTGTAGCTTATATCCAAGAAGACTTTTGAAGCCGGGAGAGATGGCTTTTTACATTCGCTTTGGATTCATAGCGAAAGCAGATCTTTTTGCTATGTTAAAGCATGTAGAATTGCAAAATATGAGAGTAAAACCAGGTTTTAGGACATTAATCAGAACAAGATTTTGCTCAAACCAATCATCGCAGAGCATGAAAAAGTCTAAATGTCTGAAGATAGTCCAATAATTAAAAACCAAATATCATAACAAGGAAATACATCTATGCCTCCAAATTTTGGAGATCTCATAACATGGTCCAATTTTGGAAGATACATATCACTTTAATACTTAAGATACACATCACTGCAAAGTCGAAATCTCTGAAGATAGTACAATAATTAAAAACCCAATATCATGACAAGGAAATACATTTATGACTGTAAATTTTGGAGATATCTCTCAACATGGTACAACTTTTGAAGATACATATCACTTTAAGATACATATGACTGCAAAGATAAATTTTCAAGGATAATCCAATAATTAAAAACCCAATATCATGATAAGGAAATACATTTTGGAGATATCTCATAAGATACATATCACTTTAAGATACATATGACTGTAAAGTTTAAATCTCCGAGGATAGTCCAATAATTAAAAATCCAACATCATTACAAGGAAATACATCTATGACTGCAAATTTTGGAAACATCTCACAACATGGTGCAACTCTTGAAGATGCATATCACTTTAAGCCACTTACAAAGGCTATTATAAGGAAATACATCTATGACTGCAAATTTTGGAGATATCTCACAACATGGTGCAACTCTTGAAGATGCATATCACTTTAAGCCGCTTACAAAGGCTATATATGTAAATATAAATATTCACAAAAAATCTACCAACAAAGTCTTATACAAATATTCACAAAAAATCCACCAACAAGGACTTCTGGTATAATTTTCAAAAAAACCTACTCTAAATGAGAATTGCATCTCAAGATTGATCCCGCTTGGTGCTTGGTAGATCCAAAATTTTAAATGGATCTAGACTAGTTTTATTATAAAGTATAATTAATTTAATTATAATTAAAATTTTATACACATTTTATAATTCATTTTTATTCTTCATCTGTAGTTCTAGTAATTTTGTACCAATTATCATAATGCACATTCCATTGATAATATTATTTTAATTGATTTATTTATTTTATTTTGATTTGAGCAATATTTTCTTATTATTTTTCAATTGGCCAAACATGCTAAACTATTTACAAACATTTACCCACTACATCTACTCCTCTACTTTTTGTTTAGATTTAATTAAAAAATGTTATAAAATTAAAAATAAATAAAATATTACTAAATATTTTGATTTTGAAAGAATTTTGGTTTGGGCAAGTTGTATTGATTAGCCATGGTCCTGGCCATGGTTTATAGCGATTTTATACTAGGTTGGAGAGCAACTTTTTATTATTTCACCACATCATCCCTCGCTGTACCTTTTTGCTTGTTTAGATTTTAATTTTAAAAATGTTATTTAAATTAAAAAATAAATGATTTACTAAATATTTTGATTTTGAAATGACTTATGGTTTTTGGGCAAGTGGTATTGATAAGCCATGGTCCTAGCCCATGGCATTTATAGGATTTTATACTAGGTTGGAGAGCAACCTTTTATTATTTCACCACATCATCTCCCTGTACCTTTTTGCTTTTAGATTTAATTTAAAAAATGTTATAAAATTAAATTAAAATAAAATAATTGATTTTGAAATGAATTACAGTTTTAGTATGTGGTATTGTAACAAAGCCTATTTAGAAGTTACATTTTTTTAAAATGAGGGGAGGTTAATCCCTCGAAAGAAGCTTTATATTAACCAAGAGACCAATATTTACAACATGAGTCCAATATTTACAATAGTTGCGTCCATAGATGACAACGGATCATGTAGCGCATGGGTCGAACGTGGGTGGGGAGGCTAATAACGTGCCGTCTTAACCACGCAAGATGGCATGTTATTCATAATTAAAAATATTAGTATATTATAAGTATTAAAATGGTATGTGCTTATTGATTAAATTTAAATATGGTTATGGAACCATTAATGAATCTTAGTTTATAAATATTATTTATATGTGATATATTTTAATGTGATATGTATATTATGATTTCCTTTTATCTAAAAAAATTATAATTTTGTTAATAAAAATAAAATTAATACTTACACATCTCATCTCTGAGCTGGAGAGCACCTCACTAACTAATGTCGTACATATCCTGCTGCATATTAAGAGAATTTTCCCCAGTAAGGATATTTTGAATTTTACTCAACTAAGAAATACAGGATAAGAAATGTTTGATATCCTTACTCTTAGGTTGTGAAGGGTGAACAAACACGTTCTGGAAAACTTACAAACAATTTGTTTTGCCAAAAACAAAATGGAAAATGGAATTTAAAAGGATGAAAATAATTCCATGTTAACAGTGACAAACAACACAAAACATATGTATTCCATTCATTGTTTCTTCTTTTCCTCTATAAACTATATATTTTCAGGATAATAAAATGTCATGCTGATTCTTCATTCAAATCATTATCCTCTCCCCGAAATTGGCTACATACATGTACATTAGTATCAGATAAGTTTGTTGATGCATTTTCCCTTTTTAATCTTAAAATCTGATTTCGGTGATACAGAGCCATTTTTTTGGCTGTTTCCTTTGCCTTTTCTCTGGACTTCCCTAACAAAGATGTTTTAAATTGTTCGTGGCGTCTTTTCTGTTGTTTATTCACTCTTTCATTGTAGACCTCGTTTCCACTCTCAACCATGCTCAAAGTAATATGATCCATTGGTTTTGATATCTCCCTCATCTTCTCATTATTGTGAACTTTGGTATCCTCTTTATTGGCAACAGTTCCATCATAGATTCCAGACCGTAGCATTTTTTGTATTTGTAGTCTCTTTATAGATTCAGCCAAGGCTCTTTCTAAGAATCGCCTCTTACCAAAGGCTAAAAATGGCCAGCCTGAAATCTTCTTAAATTGATTTCCAGCTCCACGATCATCCCTTGCAGCAAATATTGAATCACCGCTTGCATTGCTTGCACCAGATGGAGAAGAAGACACCATGCAAAGTGACCTTTTGCTATCCAGAATACTTTTTCGTGAAGAGAATATTCTAGCCAAATTTTTCATATATCGCAATTTCTTAAAGGGTGGAGACTTCTTGTAGACATGCTTGAACCTTGGAACGATTCCCTGCTCTTTGGCTTCCATCTCTTCCATCAGTTTTGAGAAATTTATTTCTTTACTTTCCTTCTCAAGATATTGGGTTTCGGAAAATCTGGAAGAAATAGATAGTTGTGAATAATGTTCCACGGAAAGTATATGTATAATAAAAACCAACAATACAAAGAGTCGTTAAGTCACCCGTACCTTTCAAGATCTTTCTCATTGTTGTGTTGAACCTGTGCATATAGATTTGCAGAATAAAATACATCAGCCATTTGTGAATTTATCGATTATCTAGATTCTATATATTCATTCACACAAGTGGAAACAAATGTCAAGACAAACCCTCCTATACATTCACACTAGTGGAACAAATGTCAAGACAAAATGCTTTCAAGATGAATCCATGTTAAATCTCATAACTATTCAGGAAGGTAATCCCATTGCATCTGAAACTGGTACATGCAACCTAACATATAATGATAGTTTTCAGAAAATCACAGGTGAGGTAAACATTCTAGAAAATACATGATTGTTGTAAAGTACAGTAATAAGGTGGTCTTCAATGGAAGATTATTCGATACGGGATGTCATCATCATACTACAGGGAACTTCTATGCTCAGCATAATTACTTCAATGCCCTTTAGCAGCCCAATGACATTTTCCAATTTAGTTTTCCAACAGCAATCACATTAACCATAAATCACATTGACAGTAACTGTACATAAAACACGAACAATAAAATGCAGAAGACAAGCAAAGAGAAGAGAACGCCAGATTTGAAAGATGCCATGGAAAAACCCCAAGATGGAGAAACGCCTTTGATCAATTATTCTTATTATTATATCAAGTGTTCAGCAGAGAGAGAGTACAAAAGTCAAAATTGACTTGCCAAATCAAAGCAAAAAAAACCCTGTCAAATATGCTGTCAACAACAGTGAAATTCTGCACTAACCAGAAAGTCAAAGATGGTCAATGAAGCAGAAAAAAATCCTCTTTGGAGCTCGGTTAGAGGCAGTCAAACACCGCCTTCAGAAGTGGTCAAAGTCAGCCCAAAAAAGTCTTGAAACCAGCAGTCAAACCTGGTCGTATTCTACACTTCAAGTCTGCAATCAACCCTCCAGTCAGCCTCAGTCAATGTGCCTAAAATATCTCGGTTTTTCTGCCAGCAGATGCAGCTCTCCAAAACCAAAGTTTTGACCCAAAAATCATAGTCAAATTGTTGGTCAAAGTGCTTGGTCAACACTGGTCAAACCTGCAACAGAAGCCTGAAATTTCAGCCCTGCAATCTATCATGAAATTCATCCTCCTTGCCACACGTGTGAGAGAAAAGATTTGCCCAATAAGTTGTATGAACCAATCAGAGAAGGAGACAGAAGATCGTGTGAGCGAGTGAGGTCCCAAATGAGATTGGAGGTCTTTCTTATTTATACAAATCGTTGAGGGTGAAGTGACATGTCTCAAAAATAGGAATTCAATGCAATCATCATCTCCATCAAATGCGCTGTCCAAAGTGGAATTTGGCCCTAGTTGCCAATTTTAACACTCCCTCTCAACTAGAGAAAATTCCACCTGCCAATCCATCTATCATAATCGATCATCATGCCATCCTACCATCATGTACCATCTTTGTATCTTGTCTCTACTATGTTGAACACTAATATAGATAATGACGACAAATTGACAAGACCTTACCACTCTCCACTGACAAAAGTCAGTTTAGGGGTAAAACTCCAATCAGACTTGATCCTAGATCAAGTTGTTGAGCACCATGCATCCTAGACATAGGGAGTACGACAGTACACAATGCATCCATCTGTAGTGCTATGGTTCCTATCCACTTTTGCCAACTCATTGGCCAAATGAGAGGTACTTCCCATGAATCCCGGACTACATGGGTAGGATGTTAGCTGGGGCATCCACAAGAAAAGGTGAACCATTCATCCTGCTCATATGCCATAGGAAAAGGTGAACCACCCATCCTATGCATATATCATCAATCGTAGGGGAAGGTGAACCACTCACCCTGTGGTCGCTCATATCTCCAAGAAGTACCCCAAGCCCCTAGGAGCTCCCAGAGCTCAATGTCCAACTCAAGTAGGACCCTCATGGGAGGGTCCTTCCATGACTCCAAGTCTCTCTCAGAAGGCTAAGAATTTGACCTTCCCCAAAGGTTTTGTGTGAATGTCAGCACCTTGCTCAGGGTCCTGATGTGTTGGAGCCTTATTGCTCCATATTGTACCATATCTCGGATAAAGTGGTACCTGATATCAATGTGCTTGGAGCAGTCATGGAACACAAGATTCTCTGAAAGTCGAATCCCACTTTGGTTGTCACAATAGTCACGGTGGTATCCAACACGTGCTCATATAGCTCACTAAAGAGCTTCCTCAACCAAATAGCTTCACAACAGGCCATACTAGCTACAATGTATTCAACGTCAGCGATGCTTAGAGCAATCGATTTTTGCTTCTTTCTCATCCATGAAATCAAAGCAGACCCCAATGAGAAGCAACATTCTGACGTACTCTTTTGATCCACTACACTGCCAACCCAATCAACATCAATATATCCATGTAGCCTCAAATTCCCGACAGTGTATCTCAGTCCATAGTTGATTGTGCCACAGAGATATCTTAAGAGATTCTTAGCAGCAATCTAATGTATGTGATGAGGCTCAACCATAAATTGACTCAACATATTCACAATGAAGCATATGTATGGTCAAGAGTTTACCAAGAACATCAGGCCCCCCACAAGTTGTTGATACTCGAAACGGTTTGCCAATTCGGGCCCAACAACACTCCACATAGTTTCTTGAAGTTGAGTTCCATTGGAGTAAACACAGACTTGCAATCCACCATCCCAGATCTCTCTAGCAGCTTCACAATGTATTTTCCTTGAGAAAGGAAAATTTCACCTGGCTTTTGCCAAACCTCCAGCTCTAGGAAATATTGCATCAGTCTTGGGTCCCTCATTTCGACTCAAAAATCAACTCCCTCTTGCATTGATAAATGAGAGCGTTTGCACCTATTAGAAAGAGATTAGCAAAATAAAGGACCAAAATGAGAGGCATATCCTTTTCAACCTTGAAGTATAGATTTGGATCAAGGTTACAAAGGT
>APFE030157279.1:97475-143647 GCA_000404065.3 Pinus taeda
CAATCCCCCAGTCCTGAAATCCTGAAAAACTGATAAGTCTGCTGGATTTTGAATGAAATCTAAAATTCTACTTTCTCCATATGAAATCCAATGAGGCGGGAACCACTCTCAAACATCCTGAGTCATTTCATGGTAATGTTAAAAATTTAAGTAAAAGGATGAAAATGAAGATTAAGGAGAATGTCACTTTTACTTTAAGAATTTAACATTACCATGAATAGCATATCAATACTAGGGCCTAGGCTTCATCATTAAGCTGCCCCACTCAAAAATTATTTGTCTCTTTCAAAAAAAATTGCAGCTTAGGCAGACAACGTTTTCTATCAACGGAATACGCTTTTTCCAGATGCAGGACACGACAAAAACTGGCGAATACGTTTTACATTTTACAGGACACGATGAAAAACGTTTTCGACACATTTTAGGGCCGTTTTCGTGTCCGACACGTAAAATACGAGACACGGGACCTTGGAGGACGTGTCCTGTGACTTAGATGAATACTTATTGGAATCGGATGATCTTTAGATCAATCCTACACCTCTCGATGAGAGGAATCCAAGAAAAATATCAGCTGCCATAAATAAGATGATCCACATGGAGTTTGGCCCTAGTTGCCAATTTTAACAGAGGTACATCTATGATTGAGGGCAATGATGGTGCTGAACATCTCTCTGCTGAACATTTGACATTAATAATAATAAGAATTGATCAAAGGGTTTTTCCTGGCTTGAGCCATATTCTTGTGTTCTCTTGTCTTGGCCTGTCTTCAGCATTTTTCGTTTATGTTTCTTCTTCAGTTACTGTCAACATTATTTATTTCTAATGGAAATATAATGGACTATAAAATGGGCTATATGGATCTTTGAAGTAAATCTCCTAAGCAAAGAACATGTTAACCTAAAATTAACATGCTATCAGAGCTAGGAGAGGACAAGCCCATGCAAGAGTGAAAAAGAACGCAATCACTGGAAGAACGTTGTTGACAAGACTCTATAGACTGTGGAATGCACATTTGCTGTGACTATAAAAGAAGAGGGTCTCGAAATCTTCAAATTAGAAAGAATGGAAGCAGAGGGAGAAACCCTTTAATTTTGATAGCCCTAATCAGAGACTCAATTACAGTCTAATATGTAAAGGACTAATTCCCATGATCTCTGTGCCAGAAGTCTGAGCATGTCAAATTGTCATTCAAGGCGGAGCATCTTATCAAAGAAAGCAGTGCTGATATGAATAGTGATTCAAATTCATACTAGTGACCAATCTTTAAGAACAATAGCTCGCATCTGTTTCAGATCTATGGGTCGTTTACCTCAGGATCTTGCGCTCTCTTCTGGACTATGGCTTGCACTATAGATATCTCTTTGCATCTCTGTGTTTGAGCTATTCCCTCCCCCATGACAGTCTTGCATGTTCACAGCTTCATGCCTTTTACTTCGTAAGGAATTTGATTTAGTATTTCTATCCATATCTTTTATATTGATATGATCCACATCTCAATGGTATCAGTGTTCATTATTACAGCAAGCTATATAGTATAATGATTGGTCTTGTCTACCCATGGGGCTTTGGATTGACGGTGAATGGGTGCGCTGTTAAGGCACTCCTTGCGATAGGTCATCGGTTCAAATCCCCCATGGGTACTTAGGTAGTCTTAACTAGAAAAAAAAATGATTGGTCTTGTCTGCCCCGGCACTATAATATATCTTGAATGAGTGTAACGATTGGATGACCCCTTTTGGCATCATGTATCAGTTTTGGTTCAGCATAACTTGCTATGTATTGATGAAGGATCAGAAGTATTATAGTCATGTATGGCTTTAATATTTATTGCAGGCTTGCAGCATTTCTGAGTCATATTCAATTCAATAAAGTCTTGCTCATAAAGTTATCTTGTGGAGTATTTTCGACTCTAAGAATATAAGCTAAATCTGGTCCAGTTCCGGAGAAGTGAAGTTGAGCATCTGATGCAATCCATTTTTGAGATTGACAATCTCTGTCAAGGACAGATAGTCTCAATCATTGCAAAGAGATTCAGCTCCAGTATGCTATGCGTAAGGGTTTGATGACTCATTGAAGTTAATATTGTATGGTTCTGATTAATGAATTCAGTGGCCACTTCAGAAATTAAATTCTTGTAAGCCATCTGTCAGATTTAATGTCACTAGTCTGGTTGGGAAATCAGTCTTGATGATCTTCTATAGCATCAGTCTTCTGACATCTCTTGATCTTATCATCTTACGAAGATTCTCTTCCTACAGTAGTCCTGAGGCACCAAGTACATTTTGCAACAGTATTGATCCTCTTTCAGGTTTGAGGAGAAACGTGTTATATCTTCGATCTCAGTGATCTCAACATGTCTCTATAACCTCATGCATACGAATCATAGGAAGAGCAAGGGTTTGTTTTCAGAAGGTTCATCTATTAACCATCTTTGCAAGGAGAGCAGAGGTTCAATGACGCCTTCTCTATGGAAGATCGAAGAATATCAGGTACAAGCTCTTCATTTACAGACTCTCAGCCCTTATCCAGAGCACCAGTTCCAACATCAAAAGATTTGTGAATAGCAAAGGTACTTGTGACCCTTCACCCTCTAGGGCATCTCATCACAAGCGGATGTCAATTTGGTTGGTAGAGTAAGAATCTGTTTTGAAGTGATTACATCTGCGGCATATTCATCTCATTTCTCTATATCCAATAAAGTTATGGAACCTCTGTGAATTATTACAGACCTGAATGTGATCAATTCATAATCAGCCTTCAAGAAGAAAATTCATGACTATTAAGGTGTGGTTTTGGTGTATCTGTCCCAAGCATCAAACAATGATAGTACTATACATATTCATATATGTATGAGCTCTCTTGGAGCTGACCTGATCCAAGGTGTATCATGCGGCAAGAAAATTACCAGCATACAAAGAATTCTGTTATTATTTTTTATTTTTGGAGATTTGGTAGTAGTCCATTGTTTTGATATACAATTATCAAGAGTTGTTATCAAATATCATCACCTACTGCGGAAGATCAGAGTCATAATCAAGGGAGTGTGACAGCAAAGATCTGGCCTATTGTCAGTAAACTACTTCTTCAGAAACAGTTTCAAGTAGAAACAGTCTATAGCATCCTCCCTTACAGCAGTCACCTAATATACTGCCGTAAGGTTTGTCAGGCAGATCACGTGAAAGATACTGCCAAGTGCATTGGAAATTTGGTGATAAGATAAGGAACAGGTTGATGAAGGCTAAATGACCAACTGAAGCAAGGCTTCAGAGGGAGCTATAAAATCCCTGTCAGAATAGTTGGATGACCTGGCCTCAATGTCCAAAGGAATAATAACAAGAAAAGTAGTAGGTTGCAGATTTCTTAATATCTATGTTTTGGCAAGGTCACTCTCCCTATGTTCAGAAGGTACTATGGACAAAATATTGTAAATATGCAGTTATTGGAGATGTTTACGCTCTCATTTATCAAAGTAAAAGGACGTTGACTTTCAAGATGGAAGACCTAGCCTTGATGCACTATTCACTGTACTTAAAAGTCTGATGAGAAAGAGAAGTTGGTCTGGATATATATATATATATATATATATCTTATGGATCCCTGGTGTTCTTGACAAACACCTATCATATGCCTCGCTATAAAGACTCTGAATCTATCTATGGATGAGCCTATTGTTGTCTGAGCTGGCAGTATAAAGAATTGAAAGAACACATCTAGTGCTATATCTCTTGATTCGGTTGCTCTGGAAGCACTATTGAGGCGGAATGTATATAGCAGCATGTCTTGTTATGAAGCCAGTTGGTTGAAGAAGCTCTTCAATGAGCCTTTTGTGCACATGCTGAAATCAACCATTGTATAACTGTGATATTCTCAAGTGGGATTTATTTTTCAGAGAATCCATGTTCCACAACAAATCCAAGTATTGGGTGCCGCTTTATTTTGATACAGTCGATTGGAAAGCTTCCAAGCTCCATCATTGTTGGTTGGATGAGCAAACTATCATCCTTTCATAGCCTCTTAGCAAAATCAAGATTATCCTTCTTCTTTAAGAGACTAGGAGTCATGGATAAACCCTACTAGGAGGGTCCCGGTTGAACATTGAGCTCTGGGAGCTCCTAGGGTACTTCTTGAGCTATGAGCGACCATAGGGTGAGTGGTTCACCTTCCCCTGTGACGATTGACATGTGTGTAGGGTGAGTGGTTCACCTTCCCCTATTATTGATGACATATGCATAAGATGAGTGGTTCACCTTCTCCTATGGCATATGAGCAGGATGAGTGGTTTACCTTCTCTTGTGGATACCCCAGTGAGAAATGCTTATGGGCATCTGTTGACATGTCAGTGGGACGTGGTTCATCCTTTCCCCACATGTAGGATGTTTATTCCCTACGATTTGTGGTTGACATGTTGGTGGGATGTGGTTCATCCTTTCCCCACGTGTAGGATCCTTCCTACTATTGTTGGTTTGCATGCGTGTAGGACATGGTTCATCCTTTCCCCACATGTAGGATCCTTCCTACTATTGTTGGTTTGCATGCATGTAGGACGTGGTTCATCTTTTCCCTACTCTCAGTGTTTTGCATGCGTTGCGATATGTGATTGTAGGATGTGGTTCGTCCTTTCCCAAGCAGGATGTGATACATTCTTTCCCTGCTATTGATTCAATATCATCCTACCCATGTAGTCCGGGACACATGGGAAGTACCTCTCATCTGGCCAATGAGTTGGGAAAAGTGGTTAGGGACCATAGCACTACCAATGGGCGCATCGAGTACTGTCGTACTCCCTATGACTAGGATGCTTGGTGTTCTTCAATTTGATCTGGGATCAAGTTTAATTGAGGTTTTATCTTTGGACTGACATTTGTAAGTGCAAAGTGGTGAGGTCTTGTGACTCACTCTCGATCAATTCTTCTTCATTATTATTTCAATGTTCAGCAAAGAAAAGCAAAGCATAATCGAGATACAGAGATGGTTCATGATAGCATGATGATCAGTGACACAGTTGTTGGTTTGATAGGTGGAATTCTCCCTAGTTGAGAGGGAGTGTTAAAATTGGCAACTAGGGACAAATCCCACTTTGGACAACTCCTTTGAGGAAGATAATTGTGGCATTGAATTCCTCTTTTCGAGAGGACCAAAATCGACCTAAAGAACACTGAATTTGGATAAGGAAAAATATTTATTTATTTAAAAGAAATTCTACAAGTCATATCTTTAATAAGGCGGGAAAATTGAAAATTTGAAATTCAATTTTGCCTCCAATTGTCAAAGTTGGCTTCACCTCCATATGGACAAATTGTTATATATTAGGTGTCCTTCATCCTCATTTGGACACATCAATCACACATTTGCTTCTCTCTAAAATGGCTGCAAAAGGAAGGTGTCTCCAGCGAAGGAAGAAGGGATTGGTTGATGTTTGTGCAGGGTTGTTTGATGCGCTGAGTCTCCTAGGCAGAAGGTCAAGCTTCTTAGAGGCAAGTCTGGGCTTATGTATGAACTGTTCTAAGCATGTTTATCTTCCATTACAAGTCCGAGTTATCCCTAGGGTTGATCGAGGCATAAGGGCAAAGTTGGGTTGGTTAGATATATTTCTTATGATGTGAAAACCCTCTCTTAGGTAGGTCGTGCCTTCGGAAGTTCCTCTCAGGCAAACTGCAGACATTATGTTGCCAAACAACGGTCCATGAGGGTAAATACCTGCCCAGGTAAACTGCAAACCTATTTTAGTGAAGGCAGATTGGCGTCAAGGTGTGTTTGGGCACTGGACTAAGCCCTGCCTTGTAGCTGATAGAGGACTGACTGTCTTGGAGGAGAGTTGTAGCTATAGAAGGTTGTTTGGGTGAATACGTAAGGGCAGAAGCAGTGTGCCACATGCTCTAACCAGGATTCTACAACCCAAGATCTGATGTATTTATGTAGCCTTGAATGCTAGTTGGATGGTTGACCTAATTGGTCAGATTATTGCAACTCCTAGGTAGACTGGAAGTAGCCCTAACCAATCCAAGCTTCTTCTACAGTATGTCAACAACCTAAGAAGGTATATCTTGTCAGCTTCATAAGTACATCTATGATTGAGGGCAATGATAGTGCATCTCCTAATTGGCAAGTCAATCTTGACCTAGTATTATTGTACTCTCTCTTTGTTGAACATTTGACATTAATAATAAGAAGAATTGATCAAGGGTTTCCCCATCTTGGGGTTTTTCCCTTGCTTGAGCCATATTCTTGTGTTCTCTTGTCTTGGCCTATCTTCGACATTTTTTGTTTATGTTCTTTCTCCAGTTACTATCAACATTATTTATTGCTAATGGAAATATAATGGACTATAAAATGAGCTATATGGACCTTTGAAGTAATTGTCCTAAGCAAAGAACACATTAACCTAAAATTAACAACATTGTTATTCTTAACAAATTTACCACTGCTCTGGGCATTGGGCAAATCATGCTGACTTTAATTTTGCATGTTCTGTCTGCATTTCCCTGAATGTGTTTATTGTATGTTGCATGTATGTTTCTGCGGACCAACTATTGTTTTACTATTGCTGGATAAAAATCTCTATATGTTGTTCATCTTCTCCAAATATATCTCTGATATTCTTGAAGTGATCAAAATGTTCATCATTTACATTTTCCCTTCTTTAAGTTTCAAAAGTTTCAATTTTTTTTTCTTATTTATAATTTAATCATTAAACTTGCATGTAATTTCTATTTCAAGACAAACATCTTAATTAATCTTCGGTCATTCCAATTCACAGCCTCTAGCATGAAGGAATTTGGGGTACATGCATTCACAGATAATGATCAAGAGAGAAAATTTTAAAATTTAAAATTTAAAAAAATATTAATGATATTGCAATGTTACATCTCCCACGCATTAATTATCCACTCACTACATTATTAAATAGCATCCTAAGTTGGTTAGCGCAATTTATTGTGGTTTAACCACCAAATCCCTAACCACAATAGCTAATAATATGTGGGTCACATATCTAACATATAAAATGACACAAGTGGTAACAACTCCTAACGACACTTGATTAAAGTGTTACCATAACACAAAATTTGAATGAGCCATGACAACTTGTGGATCCGAATATGATGATTACATAGTAGCAAATGAAGGATCTTCATAATAAGTTCGTTAATCCTTGCAATTCAAGAGATGGAGATGTACTACTGTTGTTTGGTAGCAAGTGTGAGGAAACATTGGGCAAATCAATGTTTTCATGGTGGGAATTGTTATCCACCATTTTGTGGGTGATATCCCTAGGAGATAATTTTCTCCGAGATGGTCCTCAGCTGGCAACCATCAGCGCCTTACAGCCACCAACTAGCTTGTTGTGCCACTTCTCCATCACCTGAGCTAGCCATGTGGTCCCTCACCCATTTGTCATGATCTTATGTTTGAAGGTGAGCCTCCCAAACCTAAAGGTATGTCTTGTCATTTGGTAATTTAGTATTGTAGTTTACTTATCATGGAAACTTTTGGGCATGAATTGGTGGGGGGATTCGGTGGAATTTGCTCTTGATCCCTAGACCTCTTTTGGATGTTACCCTTGGACCCTAGTCCAGTGGGATCTCTTTTATTGACCTTTCAATTCTCAGGATGGTACTTCATGGGAAACCTCGATTTTGGTTGTGTGGTCCTGCTCCCTCATCCACATACATCACTTTCCCTCCACTCATTATAACCCCATTCATCATTTCTCCCACCTGGGTCCACATAGGGTTAGCCTCCCCTTCCCCTTGCCCACACCTTAGGTCGGGCCTAGAATGATGCCTCAAAGGTTGATGCCACTGAAAAGAAAAGTAAAAGCATAATTGGCCACATTCAACAGGAAAATGTACCACAAAATGCAAAAGATGGTCGAGACAAACACAATTAGCACATGGGAAAAAGCCAATGCATGAACTCTACCCCATTCTCATAGCCATCACCCTGGTTCCTATAAGCCCTAGATGAGCCTCTTTTATCATTCAGTAACCCATGATTGTCCCAACCCCTGGTGCGTAATGGATCACCCCACCTCAAAGGCAGCATCCACTATTATACTTTACATATCATGCTCTTAATCCTTGATCCCCGAGTAGTTAACCGAAGAAAAAATCATAAAAGGCAAAAGGCATATAAAAAAGGGTGGAAAAATCAAGGACGGGGTAACTCATGTACCACAATTTCTCCCTCCTATATATTATATACCCAAGTGTGGGCTTCCCTTTTATTAGCGATCCTTGTACCTTGGCATGTGACCCAAGATTGTCCCCTCCATCGCCTACTTTGTTCCATCACTCTGTCACATGCCACCACCATTTGAAGGATGTATCTTGGACATATCATCCCCTTTAAAAGTGGAAACCACCTAAAAGGGCACTTGGTTAACCCCCCTTGGAGCTTGGAGACATTAGCACATGCCAAAGCCCACTATGGAAGGGCATACCATTATGAAGTGCCCACCTGTTGTCCAAGGTTTGTAAGCTCTTTAACTCGATTTCTTTAAATGACTTGTTGTATTGGAAGGCAAGGGGAAGCATTGGATCTTATGCAGGATTACAGATGGTCTCCACTTCCTAACTCTCTAGAGGGCACATTGGCACATGTAGGGTGTGTGTAGAGAACCATGGGCCTCCACAATAGTAGACAACATTCCATGGATCCCCAGAGATGTTCAAATATTGCTCGAATTCCATCTATTGGACGAGGAAGATGCACCCAGTTCACCATGCCCAATCAGCCCCACAGTTGTATCATGCACTTAGCAGACGACCCAAGACCTGCATGATGATGTAGCATCACTTACACCACCATCCGAGCTCTTGCAGATGGTCTACATGCATCTTCGATCTATTTGGGGACCCATGAGGACACTTGTGTGCCCCCACACCCATTGGGAGCACCACAGGTTTATTATTTGGAGAACAAGGTGCCAACCCCTTATCCACTATTTTTCAAAGTCCTATTTCTCATTATGGCACCTATAGACTTCATTATGCCTCTTAGAAGGCCCAACGACATGTACTATTGATCATTGGACCTCTTCAAAGGCTTTTTTTTTTGTTTATGAGCTAGTTTGGTGGGCTTGTCACCAAAAGTTTGTTATTTCGCACATTATTTTATTCTAAGGGCTAATGTAGGCCTAATTAGCTAAATTGAACCCATTAGAAGTGTATAAATACAAGTGATGTGAATTCATTTTAGCATCATCACTGGGATTGGATCATATCTACTTGTGAAATTTTCGCTATCTCTTGAGGATGAGATTTTTGGGATGAATGGATGAATTTCGATGTTTGGTTAATCTTCTTTGTCTTGGAGCTTCTATGATTGGCATATCTTGGTGATTGGATATATTCTTCTTACATGTAAGTACCATGTTAATGCTATTTTGATTCTTTATGTTGTTGCATTCATGATATTGGATTTTCGCTATTCTGGGGTTAATTTGTTGCTTTTCTTAGAACGAAATTGTGGAAATTGAATCTCTAAATAGTGATATATCATGTATGGGCCATGTTTGAATGAATCAATGTTCCTAGAGACATTTTGTCTTGATAAGTCACCAAATATTGTTGAACGCAGTATAAATACCTTGAAGCTCATTCCATTAAGTCCTAATGCCCAACGAAGTTGCTTTTTAGGCCTCCTTGACAAGTGGAAATAAATCCAAACTCTTGATTTCCATGACTCCATCTCTCCCAAAGGATTAAGCACTGGTCCTCCATAGGTAATCACCTTAAAGCATTTCTTTTTCACCTTCTCTCTTTCTTTCTAGGCCTAACCTACATAGGTCACCTAGGGCATCACTTATCTCACAATCTAGCCATCCAAATACTTCGATTTTTGGTCCAGATGCCCTCCAAATTTGAAGCAAAGCTGACATGGGATCTCGAGATATTACAAGCCCTAGCTCGAGGACCCTTTTTTTCCCTAGGTTTCCCTTGGCTAGTGACCTCAATGGGATTATTGCATCTAATTCAAAGAAAAATTCTCCTTTAATCCCTTTCTTCCCCACTCAATAAGGTCAAGCACACCCTTAGTTGATAAATTCGATCCCCTGACTTAATTCTAGGTTCACTCCCATGTGGTCCCATGACCTTTTGACGATAATTCCACAAACACCAAGTTTCCACAAGGATCTTAGGGTCTAGGAATCTCTTTGATAAGTCATATACTCAAACCCTAGCCCTTGGGATTCTCCTAAGCCCTTCCTAGAGAGCCTTTCATCTTGCTTTCCAAGCAAGCTAGCCATATATTTGAGCTTCTCTTGTGAATAGGCTTCTAGGATCACATTTCACCCTATTATTGATCCATTCATTTTCGTGATCCTCATTATACCGGGTCTCCTCCCATCGGTGAAAGTCCATAAAGAGCAGGGAGCCATAGATGAGGTGACAGTGGGTTATCGCTCCATTGTTTGCCTTGACCTAGTAGTTGCCCTATAGGACCCCCTCCTAAGACCCTTGCTAGTTTGAGGTGTACAATCTATGAGCTTGATGGCATATACCCACTCTAAAACAAAGTTTGGATGAACCATGACAACTTGTGGATTGGAATATGCAGATTACACAATAGTGGATGAAGGCTTCTCATAATAAGTTGGTTAGACCTTGCAATTCAAGACATAGAGATCTACAATTGTTGTTTGGTAGCAAGTAAAAGGCACACCAGGAAAATCAGAGTTCCAGTGATGGGGAGTCAAAGCCTTACATTTTGAAGCACTAATGTGAAAAAGGCTCATGGAGTTGCTGAAGACCAACAAAGAAGACATACCCAAGAGGGTTGATATCTACCGGTTGAAGTTGTATAATCTATGAGATTGATGGTATATACCCACAATGAGAGCATAGGTCATGAACATTATGTTGATGATGATAGCATCGAACAGGTACATCCAAACAGGTCTAAGTGTCTAGATATGTGAAAGTCATCCAAGGACCTTTAACCTTAGCAAATTACTTTAAAGGAGTAATTAAAATAATTGTTTTTATAAGAAAAAAGTGAGTTAATCTAATGAAATGCAAAGGTTGTATGTGTTAATGAATTAAATGAATCTCAACTGTTGATCTCAAGTGAAGTTGAGACCTAATCTCAACTCTCAGACAATTTGGAGATTAGTCTTGTGGATTTAGTCAATAACTCAAACTTAGAAAAGGAAAGTTAGGCTAAGGAAAAAGACACATCAAGTAAATACAAGAGAGTGAGATAGTGAGATTTTACAAATTGGGTGGAGAAGGACATTCATCCAATTGTGCAGAATCCGAGGAAGCAAACAAGGGGCAACAAAAGGCAAGGACCTAACAATTATGTAATTCCGTTTTCAAGATATGATCAAAATGGACATAATCTACCCATGGTATTTAGAGAGCCCATCAAGCCTATAAAAGGGGATAGAAGCTAGACATTGAGACCATCCTGAGTTTGTCTATCTTATTGTGTGTTTGTTGAGAACTTGGCGTGGCTAGTTCCACTTTGATCACGGGACAAAAACTCCGTGGTGACATTATGTGGTGGATCCATTCAAGATTCGCAGGTGGGCTTCAATGTCTTAGACTAGTTATTGTTGAGCAGCAATACATGCTATTTGTACGGGTTTCAATGTGTCTTGTATGAGCATGTATCTTGTTTTCAGTTATTAATATAAATAAGAGGCTGCATTTTTAGATCCCTTTGGTGTTTGTTGTTTTTGATTGCAAGCATTTTCATTAGAAGGGCTTCAGTGTGTCTTGTATGAGCATGTATCTTGTTTTCAGATCCCTTTGGTGTTTGTTGTTTTTTATTGCAAGCATTCTGAGTAGAACACTCAAGTGTGCCAGATTTGTTAATAATTTTGACGTTTGGGATCTTACAGTGGTATCAGAGCTGTGCATCCTGCCAGCCTGAGGGTTTATTATAGATCAACTTCAAGGAAGCTTGTGATCCAAGGTTTCAAGAGAAACTAGTTTTCAGTGATTTCACCCTAGCTAGAATCTTAGCAATTTTGGTGGTTCTCTATAGCCACCCTAATTAGCTCATTATTATTGAATTTTTTGGAGTTCATTTTTTTGTAGGGTATTTTTTGTGACAACCGTTAGTTATAGATTTATTTTTTTTATGAAATGGCCAAGTTAAAAAGGTCAAACATGGATATTTGAAAAGGTCAAGATCTAAATCTATAGCCAATCTATCATCAATAGTAGGAGATAAGCCTAGCAGTAAATATCCCTCGAAGATCTGTCACACCGGGGATAGAGGCCAAGAGATCCGACCTTGCCGTGAACATCAACAAAGGTAAAGAGGTTGCTCCCCAAGTGGTTGTTGTTCATACATACAAGGTGCAAGCAATAATCTACAAGGTGCAAGCTTGATAGGTTGTTCCATCAGTGCATCTGAGGACCAACAAGCCGCACAATTCGTGGCCAGAAACTATACGCTTGTGCACCAAAAGTGACAAAGGCAATTGTAAGAGTGGGAGGATAATAGGTTGGTGTGTCTACAACAATAACTATCAAGGCTACAGGCATTAGAGAAGGGCCATGGATGTAGAGCAATTGAAGGCGGGCGCAATTACTTGCTTGGAGAGATCCAGGTCGGGAGACCTATTCAGGAACAAGATGATCGTCTGAAGGTTGTCATAGCGACTCTTTATGTGCTCATCCATCCATTGTGCAGAAATTGGTCTGAGAATTCATCATCACCTACTGCGAGGGGCACAACGCCAATAGGTCAGACCACAATGTGCCAATCATGCAAGCTAATCTCATACGCATCCACCAAACCTCAACTCGTGGAACCATACCTACCAAACAGTCTCTCTCATGGAATCTCCTACCTTCGTGTATACAAACATGTGAAGGGTCTGCAAAGAACTGCTGATTGTCCCTGTTTTAAGAGCTGAGAATCACTGTTTAAGAGAAACAAGCACCAACATACTACAGTCGAATCCACTGATCTAAGGGCACAAGGAGGTCATTATAACGGGTGTTGTAAAGCCACCCATCGTTTCATCGCAGGGCCAAAGACCCAGGTCTACACGCGTTAGCATCAACAGAGTGAGGGGGGATCGTTGGGAGGCCATACATTGTGTTAGAAACTGTCACATAGGACCTAGAAGCATTATACCAATGTTAGAGGGGCAACACATATATATTAAAGATCGAGGGCCTACCGCTCGTGCAAATGAAGGAGGAGTGATGTATGTTCGTTATGCATCCAGTAATTAGATCAATTTCTTTGATCAAAATAGGCGGCTATGATTATCCTACAAGGGCAATTGAACCGGATGCGGGTGAAGACCTTGGACGGAGACATAGTTTTAATTTGACGGGCGTTGACCTAAATCTACAACCACTTAGCCAAGGTCAATTATTATATCAAAGGTCAAAACATTCATGCTCTTCGTGCCATATCATATTTATGCCAATGGAGCAAATCCCACATTAGAGGAGCAAATTGTTATATGGGAGCAACATAAAGGCAATTGATTTTTTTTTTTAAAAGGACCACTATCGAGCCACATCTAAGTTTTGCAGTCTATCAAGGAGTGAAGTCCAAGCATTTACCTTATTTGTTTACTCTGTAAGTTTGGGTGAAGTTGTATTTGCACGAAAGGACGTGACATTTCTTAGAGGCTCCATATCGAAGGTCGATTTTGCAGGAGCACGAGGCCACTAACTGTTGGCTATTAAGGCCGGGAGGCTAGTGTCGGTCTCCATTTTATGTAGGCAACAACCACGCACAAGTGCATCAGAGATCGTGCGTCATCATACAGTTGGAATAATTTCAGAGGTCAAAATCAATCCCTCATCGCAGATTAAATATCTGAGAAGCTGATTTTTTCCTTGGGAGCTTACAGCTTCTGAGGCAGGTTACTCTGGCTATGTGGGTCGTGCTGGGGAGAACGCATTGTAGAGGTTCGATAGAAGTGCAAAACTGAAGCTACATGCCACTTACAATACCAAGTCCCAAGTGTGTGCTTTCACATATCTGAGGAATAAGGTTGTAACTCTCATGCAATAGGTAAACTTGTCCCCAAATCTGAGCCTTTAATCATGTAGAGTTGAGTCCATATGAGCCACATCTATTGCGCTTTGGCACAAAGCAAAAGGTTTTATAGGACTGGTTGAAAAATCCCAAAACGTGACTCAACCTTCAGATGTCAAGTTGTATAGGGTTATATTGTAAAAAAAAACAAATTAATGATATAGGTGAATACAAGAGAGAGAAAAGAAGGAAATTATGGTCTGTTAGGGAATCACTGTGCCTTTGGAAATTTCAAGTGTGATTGTATTTTGCTTAAGGGATATCAATATTGTTGCATATTCTTGAAGAAAACTTGGAAAACACTCAAAAACGTTTTGATGAACTAGTGAGAATATATGGCCCTTTACATAGCAATACCACCTTAGAACAAAATAATGGTCAAAGCAACAAGCCTTTCTCAAAAAGAGTCTATGCCATTCTGCAGCAGAAGCGCCCGTGGGAAGTGAAGGAAGGACAAGGAAGAGGGGCTAAGCTCTTCACACTTGGATCTGAATTGCAACAAACAAAGTCAGACATAGACCTTCATAGGTTGGAGGAATTAGGCACATGTCTGTCTAGGGTGGGGCAACCAGAATGGAAGAAATTCAGTTGGGCTCTCAAGTCATCCATGCTTGCATTAATACAACCCAAACTCTAGGAGCATCCTTGTGAAGAGGTCAGACTTACAATTGCTTCTTGTCTCAACAGGATCATAACTTTAACATCGCCACTACTGCCTTACAATAATGATCTCATGAGGGAGATATTGCAGTTGATAGTGGAAGCCCTGCAAGGGTTGAACAACATCATCCTTCCTAGTTTTCAGAAGTGGGGCAAAATATTAGAACTCATGGCAGAGTTCAGCTTTGGCTCATTTATGCTGAATCTGAGATGTGAGGACTTAATCTTTCAGGTGTTCCAGAAATTTTACACCAGCATTACATCATCTCATCTAGATTGTGTCAAGACAAGCATGCAAAAGATTATGTCCTTGTTTTTAGAAGGAGATGTCGACATCTGCAAGATACTAAGATCCAAATTGTTGACCATTCGGAGAAAGGAACTAATTGTATCACCAACCGCCTATGATCTAGTTGAGAAGTTGGTCATCCAAAACATAAAATTGCTCTGAAGGGTGTTGACTAGGAAGGAGTTGAGAAGGATTGATGGAGAAAGAAAGAACAAAACCTGCAACAAGAATGAAATAAGGAGGAGAGGACTATGCTTTATCTGCAAGGGGCCTTGGGCCCTTAACCATTCATATACAGGTGAGAGGAAGGAGGCGACAAAGACAAAACAAGAGGAGATTCCTTCGGATCATGGGGAGTCTTTTGTAGTTGGGTCTATTTATCTTTAGGATGGTGAGCAACAACGTGTTATTATTCAGGGAGACTTGCATGATGACACGCATTTGGAAGTGCATGATGAAATTCTACCTAATGGTATTAATGAGGTAGATTCTTATACAACTAAGTCCACAGGTCTCCAGGGGGATGTCCATAAAGAATATGAACAATCAAGTATAGATAAAAGTCCATCAGTGCATCTATGTTCGACAATTGGAGAGGATGAACATATTGTCTTCACAGATGGAGGAGGCCAGGGAAATTTGAGTGAGGAGTCAGCGATAGTGAATCGGCATGATGAGCATGATCATGAGGAGCTGCATGATAGACATAATGTGCAAAATGAACCATTCCCAGAGAGTCAGTCAAAGGATCAAGTTAAAGTTGTGGTCATTGGGCATCTGGTGCAGACAAGTACAGAGACATTCAACAGAGCACCAAAATTGCCAATATAGGACTTTCAGGAAAAGATCATGCATTTCAAGACAAATCTAATGATGTTGAAGTAGAGAGTCTGGGAAGTATGAGACACTGTCTTACAGGAGAATAAGAAAATTGAATAGCTCATAGGAGTATGTGCCAAGTCAACGACCAAGCTGTCTAGTATTGAGGAACAACTCAAGTCCCTCACAAGGCAGCAAGAGGAGTACAGTTGGGAGTTCTAGAGCAACCCTTTCCAAGAGTACATAGATAGGGCTTGCAACACTAACGACCTGCTTTTATACATTGAGGATAGCAGAGCAAAGTTCTACAAATGGATCATGTTGGGTGATTGAGTGGAGCAACATAAGTTGAGCATCAGGCAATATCAACATAGTAGAATTATTCCATGTGCAGGCATTCATGCATTATATCCTTCCCACAAGATGGATTGGCGAGAGATTATGAGTTGGAACTCTATTGATGGGATACTCTTAGCCAAGGGCATATTGCAACTTGGGCCCTTAAGCACGGGCAATGATGGAGGGTTGAGAGGGTTGAGACTTAGGTGGCATTAGGATCCAGGAGAATCCATTAGGGGCAGGATTGGCCAGAGGATTGCTTGGAATCCAGGTAAATTTATCGAGGGAAGGATTGGTTGGAGGATTGTTTTTGGATCCAAGTATCGAAGGATCCATTCAGGATCATTTACAATGGAGGCATGGAATAACACACTGGGTTGTGTGGGATCCTGGTATCAATGTACAAATGCTTCTGTTGTGGATAGTAGTGGATTGCTCGAGGCCAAGCAATCTTTGGACAGGAGGATTTGTAATATTCCATTTTCTGGATATGGTCAAAATGGATAGAATCTACCCATGGTATTTGCCCATGGTATTCTCCTTTGTTTTTCGAGGGAAAATAATAAAATAAGGTTTCTAGAGAGTCCATCAAGCTTATAAAAGGGGATAGGAGCTAGACATTGAGATCATCCTGAGTTTGTCTATCTTGTTGTGTGTTTGTTGAGAACATGGCATGGCCAGTTCCACTTTGATCCCAGGATGAAAAGCCTGTGATGACATTGTGTGGTGGATCCATTCAAGATTTGCAAGTGGGCTTCAATGTCTTAGATTAGTTATTATTGAGCAATAGTACATGCTATTGGTAGGGGCTTCAGTGTGTCTTGTATGAGCATGTATCTTGTTTTCAGTTATTAATATAAATAAGAGGTTGCATTTTCAAATCCCTTTGATGTTCGTTGTTTTTTATTGCAAGCATTTTAATTAGAACACTCATCAAGTGTGCTAGATCTGTTAATAATTTTGAAAATGTCACCAACAACTACATGTAGTTGATTTCTAACAAGAAATATTGGGGAGGTTAGATGGGTTGGAGTCGTTGGTTGTAAGGAAAGTAATTGTAAAGTTGATTTTATTAGTTTGAACCATGGTTAGCTCCCCTATTATGATTGTTGATGGTATGATGTATGAAATGGAAGTTTGAAAGCCCTGCATCAAACAACCAATCTAGGACAACAAGCAAACATAAATTATCAAAGCCCTAGAACTACATCTATATGCATATTTCACAATCTTAAACTATTGTCCATTTATTGTACTTTAATTGAGTTCTACAAAAGAGGAAGAACTATTATTGAAGCATCCTACCTTTATCTTAGCAATATAATAATATATATTTCTTTATGGAATTTGCAACTTGCACAAGATAACACAAACTTCCTTCATCTTAGATTCCAAGTCTGATGCGTATCTTCTACAAAAAAACACCTAGGGCTTGCAACCAACCTCGTCCTTTTTCAAAATGCCATTTGGGTAGGGCACACCATAATGTGAATGGAACCCTAATGTACAAGTCCATATGCCATTGACCTCACTGGTGAATGAATGCCTCATTGGGAAATCATCTTCACAAAAAGAGTTCACCCCCTAATCATCAATTGAAGGCACTCTCCAACCCCTCTTTACATGTCATTGGTATTTAATGCATAGGCTACCGTGTGGAGAGGTGTGCTTATCATGTTCCACCTATGGTGTATGGTGTTTCTACATTCCTTATCACAAAACACCAAAGTGGTATCCACCTAATAAATGACATATTGTCCCATCCTGACATGTTGCCACTTGTCTCATAATCCCTTTTGAGTCTAAGGATTGTATATCTATATAGAGAATGACATCCACTATCCGGGTAAATAAATGCAACCATATACTTGCAGTCTATTTTTTGGTCATCATTAAGCACTCAAATTCACATCCTCATTCTCATTTTCCTCAACAGCCCCAATTTAGGATAATAACTACATAGAAAGCATAAAAAATAACATATCCTATTTTATAGACTCTATGCCGTCCTTCATCACATAAGACTTATAAATAATTAGGAAGGTATGGTGCTTGCACATAAACATTCACATAGATTTAGTTGATCCTTCCAACAATAATTAACATGTTCACATATCAGGGGATCCAAAAAATTTGTCATGTCTACTCAAAACCAATAACCTATCTTTAGACAGCATGCGTGATTTGTATAAGTGATTGCTTATACGATAGAGAACCCCTTCCCTCCAATTTTTATACAACTAATTGCTTGGAGGAAGAAGGGACCCATTGAAGATGAGAAAATGTTGATTATTAGCTAATGGTGGATATCCATCCACCATCCATGACAAATGACTCTATCCTCACCCAAGTTTCTCTCAACTTCATCTAAAATCTAGTCTTGAACACCCTTTTCCCTAGTGGCAATGACCTAATCCTGCTTTCACATGATAAGCATAGATAAAGGCCCTACAACAATAGGCTTCATGACCATATTCTTGTAACGAGAAAACAAATTAATATAAAAAGGAAAGCCATTTCAAAGAAAAAAATTGCATATTGCAAATTTCTATTAGAGCCCCCAGAAAGCATCTTTGTAATGTATCTAGAACCAAAAATCCCTGTTGCACACACACTAGAATCTCCAACCCTAATTTGACTCCTTGGTATTGGACTAGGTTAACGAACTAAAATGACTTTCTAGTTGCAAATCACCCTGCAATAACCCTATATTAAAGTTTAAACATTTTGGATTTTCACAAAATGCTTGTTCTTAATGTCTTGACTCCCTTATTGGCAACACCCAAAAATCTGTTCTTTAATCATTGGTAGCTCCTTGAAACTTCTTCCATGTAAAAATGGCATTGTCATTGATGTGACCTACCGCTGTTTTGGGGGATTGTTAGTTTCTTAATTTGGTCACATATTGCAACATTAGCTTTTGTGGTTTAGTGTTGCTTGAGGATTAGGTTTGACACGTGGCTTCTCTAAGTTGGAATCCCTCCTGTTTCACTACCAGAACAGTCATTCATCTAGAACTTGGTTGAGTGAAAGGCTTTCTAGGACCAAAGACAGGAATTGGAGAAAATACATAAGAATAAACATACAAAACAACGAAAGCAACCACACAGCCCTATGTACAAACAATTTATACATTAATGGATGTCATCTATGAGTTCAGCTTAATTATAAATAAAGGACAATACAATAAGAAAATAAAAGTATGCCTCCAACATCAACACCAGAAATTAAACTAACATACCTTCTCCATTTCAGATGGCAAATCCCAAGGCTGTTTTGGTTCATTTTTTAAGTTCTTCATATCAGATGTATTGAACAGCTCATGATCTAAATTAACGTCTGGCACCCCAAGGATATTAATAGGAAGACCTGTCAAAGCTCTGGCTTCAACACAAGTATCTTTCAGGATAGTCTCTTCCATTGTTGTGTCAATCTGTCATTTATTGCAATCATAGCTTCAGCATACTTTTAGATAAGTTTACTCGAAGACAACCATCCTCATTATAGAAATGGAAGAACGATGACAACTTTAACATTCATAAAATATAACAATAATCATATTTTGTATGTTTGATGACACAATGCCAAGAAGCTGGTGACATGATTTAATCTTTATAGTATTGCTTAAAAGATGAATGCATTCTAATACATGCAGAAAACAATGGTTTAGACAACGTTCCGTTACCTGTTGCTCTTTACAAGCCCCTTGTCTGCAATTGCCACCTGTTGAATATGGTGATAAAAACCTGCTTGCTCCATGAGGAAAGAGGGTAGACGACAACATTCTTGAGCCATGAGACATATGGGGTCGTAAGCACCTATTTGCACCATGAGGAGGTATTACTATTGAAGATGCACGTCTAAGCTCTCTTGATGATTCAATCTTTTTTGACATATTCTTGGGAGAGGTAGAAGCAGCACAACCTAAACTATGAGTGCTCAAATGGCTATCTCCAAAACTATCATGTGGATTTAATGAAACTGCCTTATTTGACAACATTTTCTTCTCTGCTCGATTGTAAATGTCTTCAGAGGTGCTAAGGCCCTTCATGTGTTGTAGCTGCAGAGGCTCTGCATAAGAATTGCGCTCCTGTTTTTGTTCAGGTGAGCAGAATTCATAATTCTCAGCCTTCCTGAATTCAGTCAGCGATCTATTTTTCAGGTCAACAAATAATTTAATCCCATTGTCACACTCAACAGAGTACCGAGAAGAATCTTCAGGAGATGTGTTGATAAACCCATTATCAGAGGAAACTAAATCTGTATTAACAGTGAGAGTTCTCTTCATTTCAAACTTATCATTTATGCTGGCCAAGCTATTGGAAGTTTCTTTACTACCAGCACCTTCACTTACCATGACTCCAACAGGTTCCTTCATTGATAAATCATTTCTATATTTCCTGTGTGTACGGTACTCTGTGTTTTGTGTGCCAACGAGAGAATCCTCATTTAACCATTCATAAGCGAATTCATCGCTGGATTTGACTGACGTATTTAGAGCTATGTGACCACTACTCTGACTGACTGTTTCAACAGTAAGGTCTTTGTTAGTAATGACTTTATCCGAGTGGTCTGTGTTATTCTGCATTGCATAAATGAAACAAATAAGAACCTAGCAGTCAAAATAACTCAGCAATATGGCAATCTGGTAAATAGACTCCAAAAAGCAAAATGTATTAATTTTCCGCCAGATCGCAAACATTTTATTTGTCTGCAAGCAATGACAGTAAATTAAGATAGCGGAATGAATATGACCTGATGAGAAGCATGATTGGTGAAGTCAGTAGCAATATGTACTACGAGATTCTCCATACTCACATCACCTACCCCTCCTCCATCAGGTGGGCCCTCTTGAACTCTGATGTATGCTTGAAAATCTCTGTCATTTGCATTACATTTTCTACAAATATCATCACTCTTTTTATCAACAAAATCCATTTCAAACTCTTCTGATGAAATTGCCTGGGCTTGATCATTACAGTCATCAGTTACAACCAACAAACCATCTTTCCTTATTAGTTCTGTGTTTTCTGTCTCAATGCTCGATTGTATCGAACAGGGTTCCTCGTCTTGATCCTTGATGAGGAATTTCGTCACTACCGAGATGCCAGTTTCTCCTGCAATCTCTGTGTTAAGAGTGTTTGAATTACCTGTTTCATCCTCCAACCTTGTTATCTTGTTTTCCAAAACAGAAGCATCCTGCAGACCCATGATCATTTTAGATGGGCCATAAAATAAAATTGATACAGGAATCAAATTCAGTGTTAATTGTTGTCAAGCCAGTAAATCACTCTATTATACTAAAAATGATGATTGCTACTATTGAGTACCACATCTAGAATGGCATAATTGAGAAACAGGACTCTTGTTATTCTTTTGGAGCAAAAGCGCATCCTATTGCCATCTGAACCCCAGAATGTTAGCAATCCTTTCCTAAGAGGTGGTGGTTCAAAGGTGAGGAGAGTGGTGTGTCAGGCCACCATCAAGGTTCAATTGCCCTTGATGCACGACTAAGCAGTTGGGGTCAGGTGCAAGTCCTGGGTGAGTTTGAGAGAAGAGCACCCCTCTTTCACTGCAGCACAGCTGAAAGAAAATGGTTGTTATTACTGATTCATCCTTTGAGGTAGTCTCACCAGTGTAAACGGGCTGCTTGTGGTGCACAGGGTATTCCAACCAATTGTAATGGCGAGTTTAAAGGAAGCACTACATCAAAATAAGAAAAAAAGGAATGGTCGTAATAAAATCAAAAGCACTCGAAAAAACATACCAATCGAGATGAAAATTTGCTGCAAAAGCAAAGAAAAATGCAAAATACATCGAATCTAAGGGTCGGTCCTGGCAGAAAAGACAACACAGAAATGGAATATTTAAAAATTATAAAATTAATAAAAAAACGCCAGATAAAGGACAAAGGGTAGATACCCTGGATACAGAAGAATCGGTATCATCGGCCATGCAAATGATATTTGTCGTGGTAGGAATCCCACCTCTGCTATTACAATCAGACTCTCTATTTTCTCCTACCATCCAGCTGGCATAAATGCTCTGTATTCCATCAATGTTCATCAAACAAAGATACAAATCAAACCCCGATGCGACCAAATAAAAATACACAAAAATGTTCGTTGACCAGCAAAAACATAAAACACCCAGATGAATGAAATTAAAACATCAACACCTGGCGAATTGTTGATATGATATCCAGTAATTGTAACTTCTTTGTATTATGAGTGAAAGTAAAACATCAATACCTGTCGAATTGTTGATATGTATCCAGTAATTGTAACTTCTTTTGTATACGAAAATAATGAGTAAAATTATAAGAGTTTAGGGTTTCATGACAGGAGATTGCTGAGAAGAAATTTTCTGAGAATTTCAATAGAAAATTTGTATTGCGGTTGACAGTGAAAGAAGTGGAGACATAAAGCGCCATGCACAGTTACACCTCCGAATGAAATCGATCCATTACAAAACACGAAGTGGAAATTCGAATTATCTATCAGGACACGACCCTAAGATCAGGAAATTTATAATATGGTCGCTGATTAATAATGGCGCTCCTACGAATATAAATAGAACACTCCCTACCCTTCAAAAGTTAATGGTGATGATGGAGCATGCTCGGCAGTTAACCAATGGTTAATTTTTAGGGGCGTGAATACCCGAAACAGGTACATGTTGGGTGTCCTGGATGGAAGAGTACCCACTCTTGGGTTAGCTTCATCCAAGAAAGTACCTACATTCTGGGGTTCCCCTCTTCTATGATGTTTTGTTCATATACCCGGGCTTTTGAGCGGATCTTTCTAATAATTTTTAGGTCGAATGCGATAGTTTTAAAGAAAAAAAATAAGATTAATTTTTTTTAATTTGAAACTCTTTCCTTATAAATAAAAACTTTAAACGTAATAACTGTTAAGTATTGGACAAGTACTGTACGATATATTAGTAAAACTATTGCTTATACCACGATACAATCTTAATTTTTTATTTTTATTTTTTTAAGTAAGGTTAATTTATTAATATGATACAAAAAATAGTTACAGAGTTTCCGGGCCATAAGGGACCCGGCCTTAATCAATATGCAACGATGAAAGTTGTCTAACAAAAGGGAAACCAGTGCATAAAAAAGTATGTCCAAAATACAACCAAATTTAACCCACAGTTTTCTTGACGAGACCAACCGATCAAAACCAACATCAAAAACCACCCAAAAAACAACAGTTTATCCTGCTTGGACCAACCAACCAACAGATTACCCTGAGGACACATAAGACTTGACAAAACTAGACCAAGAACTAAAAGAAATACCACCTGGTAGACGTGACACGTGTCGCAAAGTCTTCCGGAGCAGGGTCCTCCACAATTAAACACGCTTAGTCATCTGAGTTGTCCGACTCGCCACGTCCCACTCCCTGATGTTCTTCCTCCCTGCTTCCAACCTCAACCTTCGGGCTTGACATGTCATCCAAACGGCTCTCCACGGCCTGCGTGTCACTTTGAACGCCCATCTCAACATGCGAGCTATCAGTGATGACTTTACCATGCCGTCTGTTCCTACCTCCATTCCTTTCTGCTCATCATTGTTGCCCTTGTTCCTGCTTAAGCCAGCGATGTGCGTCTCCTCCGTGGAAATGGTCATGGGAATGTGCTGCTCAGTTTCTTCTATAATGGAGATGGAGACAGTGGCTACAATGATCGAGCAATTCAAAGAGCTACGAAACCGAAACTGCGTCATGTGAGGAACTTGATGCAGAGGCAGAGGAAAGGTGGCAATGCGAACAGTCGCCTCTTCGCGTCTTGAGCTGTGGATGTCACGCCCCCAAGCCTACGGTAGTCTTCCAACCGTGCTAGGCGAGGTGCGGCACCACCGAACACTTTCTTTTTAACAATACTTATGTTCATGGACTACGCCTAACCACTTATTCCTACTTAGTTTGTGATTCTCAACCAAGTATTATTAATGTGCCTTTCTACCAATGAACACCTATACACATTCATTATCAACAACATTATACAAGAGAAATGCACAACAGTATAAAGGGAGGGGCAACTCCCTGCAATATGAGTCTGCCCGAATCAATATATTATATAATCTTCACTTTTACAATGCACAAGTTAAATCTTGGGAAACCCCAAATTTACACTTAGCCAATTTTTCACAACTTCGACAAACTTAGTTGCCCAGCTTGTCGACACCTCTGCACGGTCGCCGCACGACTCACCAACCCTTCATTCACCTCGTTGCACGATCTTGTTGTTTGCCCAACTCGGGCGCGCCTCCAAGTCGCCACACACGGGCGCCTCTGCCCGAGACACACCTTCGTCCGCAATCTCAACCCTTCACTGTTTTGTCGTGCACGGCGCGCCCTCACCCGGCCGCCCGTCTGCACGTCCACCCATTCAACTTCGCCTAAGTCGCCGCACGACTTCACCCGGGTCGCAACACGACTTCACCCGATTCGCCCGAACGACCTCACCTGAGTCGCCACACGACCTCGCCCGGGTCGCCCGAACGACCTCACCGGAGTCCTGCCTGAACGACCTGCCTGAACGACCGTCCGAACGACCTGCCTGAACGACATGCCCGAGCGACTGTCCGAACGACCTGCCTGAACGACCTGCCCGAACGACTATCTGAACGACCTGCCTGAACGACTGTCCAGACGACTTTTCTGAACGAGTTCACACCCAAGTTCAGCCCGTCGTGCGGGCTCATCCACGCACTTCAGAACTCCTTGTTCGAACTTGTTGATCGAATGATTGATGATCGTTTGCCTCCAAACGCCCTCCAATATATACGGGCGGGTGGCGGGTTGTGTCACCCGACCGACCCACACCAAATGCCCCACCGACTCGTTCATAATGTGTTGTCTTGCCCGGAGGATGGTCGACCCGCCCAACTCATGGGACCACCCCCTCAACTCGCCCAATACCTTATAAACGCGCCCAAGGTTCATTTCGTTTCATGTTTCACACGCACTTCGCATGGTGGAGTTGCCCTGCCCGTCGCACAAACCACAGGTCCTGACATCCTCCCCCACTGGAAGTCATTGTCGTCCTCGACAATATCTCATCCCAGCAACCATCTGTCACCAACATCACCATACCCATCGGTATGTCATACATCGGAAATCATCTCAATCCATGACCATCGACAACCCTATCACAATCTCCACATGCTGCTCTCTATCGTGGAACGCTGGTCCCTCCATCTCAAGCTACATGCCCACTGCAACATCATGTCGACCTCATCATGTGTCGTCCCATGTGAACTGCTGCCATGATACTCCAACACAATGCCAACATATCTCTGCACACCGCTAGCCCTCATGTCTAAACTAGTTGGGTAGCTAATCCAACCGTCACGCCCAAACCATGAGAATGCACATCCTCATGCCACCATCAATCGTTTCTCAGAACATCCTGTCACATCATCAACTTGATCAAGAATCCATCTCCATACAAGTAAGCCATGCTCAGATCCATGAAGTAGTCCTCATCTCATCTGCAACATGCTGTCCATGATGTTTGGTGTCAATGTGCTGCATCAAATCAGTCACATCCATCCCAACATCATCCATATGTGTGCCTCCTCAATATGAAGAGACCATCTCATCAAACTCCAACTCTCGGTGTGCCACATCCAGCTCCATGAAGCAACCTCCATCATATCTGCAATGTGTTATCCCTCAAGTCTACCATAGAAACAAGTATACACCTGTCTCATCTATCCATGCGCTGCCCATGATCATAGATCAATCAGCGCCCATGTGTCAAAAGTAGTTGAGTCTCGGCTCAACCCATGCCCAAGTGTTGGCACCAAGGCATCATCATCGTCGTAACTCCATCAATCCAAAGTGTCTCATATCGATCCTCTACATCAAGTCACTCTTTCAAGCCATTCCCATACATGTACTTGAAAGTATGCACCCCATCCTGCATCAAAGTCTCTGACCTCAGCTCCTCAATGCATCAAAGCCTCCAAGTCCACCACATATGAAGTCCCCAAAAGTCACAACAATCTCATGTCATCATGAGCTCCATAAGCCATCTCCAACCAACATCTCAGCAAGCATACAAGTCTCGGCCCAAAGGTCTCTGCAAGATGCCTTAGCTCTCCATGTAGTAAGAATGCCCCATAGTCTACTCACAATTCCATCCAAGTCCATGGCCTTGTTGTACATAAGTGCACAACCTCCCCATCGGCTCATAAGTAATAAGTCTCCATGTCACACTAGCAAATCCATCTGCAAAACATCCTTGCTTTGGCACTCCTCATTGGATGCCCATAAGTGACATCTCTACAAGTGCTCCTGCACAATGTCCCTGCATAAGACTGCCAAGCTCCATGTCTCCAACCTGATGTCTATGACTAAGTTGCCATGTAGTCCAACCAAGTAGACCCATCACAACAATCAATCATCCTCATCCAACTCTGCAATTTTCAGTCTAGTGAAATCGGTCACCCAACCATATCATCATCACATGAGTCTCTCCATCATAGCTCCTCCACCAAAGGTTCCACCAAGACTTGCTCTTGGTCTCGACCATGAGAAGTCCACCCAAGCATCTCAAGTGTGTGCCCTCCAATTTGTCCATGAGTCATGCCGGGCACTTAGCCAATGTGACTAAAGCATGACCCAATCCTCCACGATCATCAAGTTCCACCTTTGTCACGGGCCTTTGTACGTTCTACCATAAGGTCACAAACAACCCCAACAAGTCCTGCAACAGTTGACAATCCTTGCTTCTCCATACAAGGTATCATCATAAACATCCATGGTAAGATGCTCCCTAGCATCGGCAAACTGGCTTTGCCCTTCCCTGCATACGGTCCATCTACCAAATGCTCAAGTGAAACACAAGTATCAATAGTACTTACATCATCATCATTATCATGAGGTTCCTCCATGAGAGTACCCTCATCCACACATGTCTGCAAATCGCACAATCCTGGTCCAACTTGATCAATCTCAAGTTCATCCTCCATCATGGTCATGTCTGCAACATCTTCAACTATCACGGCTTCCTCTTCCTTGTCAGCACAATCTACAACTTCATCTTGCTCCATTGTCCATCCAAGTTGAAGAAGTTCATCTTCAACATTCTTTTCCAAGACTGCGAGCTTCTCACGAATCTGGGGATTCTCCTCTTTCATCTGCTTCAACCTGTATAAGGTAAGCAAGAGTTTCCCTTCGCATTCTTCCAAACCTACCATGCCTTGTCGCACGTCTTCCCCGGTTCGCACTTCGTTTGGTCCATAGACGCCCAAACCGTGTATACTTGCCCACACGCAGTCCCACTTGCCAACCTTGGCAAATGCTCAAATTGTGTGAAACAACACGTAGTACCGCCTGCCCAACTTTACGACCTCCAGTTCCAACCTTCACCAAGTTCCCTGCAACCATGAACCGACCCTTGTTCCACTTGTATGTGAAACTAGCTTCCTTCACCTGCAAGTACCTGCTTCCACTGTCATCAACCCGGTCATCAACCTGCTCTGACACTAACTGTCAAGTTGTGTATCAGCTTCAATGCTTCAACACCTGAACCTGTTCACGAGCTCTGATACCAACTGTCACGCCCCCAAGCCTACAATAGTCTTCCAACTGTGCTAGGCGAGGTGCGGCACCACCGAACACTTTTTTTTTTTAACAATACTTATGTTCATGGACTATGCCTAACCACTTATTCCTACTTAGTTTGTGATTCTCAACCAAGTATTATTAATGTGCCTTTATACCAATGAACACCCATACACATTCATTATCAATAACATTATACAAGAGAAATGCACAACAGTATAAAGGGAGGGGCAACTCCTTGCAATATGAGTCTGCGCGAATTAATATATTATATAATCTTCACTTTTACAATGCACAAGTTAAATCTTGGGAAACCACAGATTTACACTTAGCCAAATTTTCACAACTTCGGCAAACTTGGTTGCCCAGCGTGTCGGCACCTTCGCACGGTCGCCGCACGACTCACCAACCCTTCGTTCACCTCGTCGCACGATCGTGTTGTTTGCCCAACTCGGGCGCACCTCCAAGTCACCACACATGGGCGCCTCTGCCTGAGACACACCTCCGTCTGCAATCTCAACACTTCATCATTTCGTCGTGCACGGCGCGCCCTCACCTGGCCGCCCGTCCACACGTCCACCCGTTCAACTTCGCCCAAGTCGCCACAAGACTTCACCCGGGTCGCCACACGACTTCACCCGGTTCGCCCGAACGACCTCACCCGGGTCGCCACACGACCTCGCCCGGGTCGCCCGAACGACCTCACCCGAGTCCTGCCTGAACGACCTCCCGAATGGCCTGCCTAAACGACCTCCCGAACGACTTGCCTGAACGACCGTCCGAACGACTTGCCCGAGCGACTGTCCGAACGACCTGCCTGAACGACCTGCCCAAACGACTATCCGAATGACTTGCCTGAACGACTGTCCGAACGACTTTTTCTGAACGAGTTCACACCTGAGTTCCGCCCGTCGTGCGGGCTCATCCACGCACTTCAAAACTCCTTGTTCGAACTTGTTGATCGAATGATTGATGGTCGTTTGCCTCCAAACGCCCTCCAATATATACGGGCGGGTGGCGGGTTGTGTCACCCGGCCGACCCACACCAAATGCCTGGCCGACTCGTTGATAATGTGTTGTCTTGCCTGGAGGATGGTCGACCCGCCCAAGGGACTGCCCCCTCAACTCGTCCAAGGTTCATTTCGCTTCATGTTTCACACGCACTTCGCATGGTGGAGTTGCCCTGCTCATCGCACGAACCGCAGGTCCTGACAGTGGAGGCCGGCTCTGCGTCTGCCACTCCTAGTATTCGGATACTGACCTGCAAGACTAAACTCGTTTGGATTTTCGACAAAGGAAGCAAGGGAAGCGAAGTTATGGCTATGCAAAGCAGGGGAGCAATAACTTCCGCCTTGCGTGCCACCGCGTCAGCTACGCATTCAGTGGCGGACCATGGTGGAAATAGGAACAATTAAAGAGTCAGGAGGAACATAAGAGGAATTGACAGAAGAGCTTTGCGCAGAGGTCACTGAGTGCTAGAGGACATGAGCCGAATTGCAGAGGTTTGTATGGGAATGGTGGAAGCCATTACCCAAATCAAGACAGCTCACAATCCAGTGTCTGCGCCCGGTGCTGGTTCATTCAGTGGGCTCTCCCGCCTGCGGAGGGCATGCACAGTGAAACAGGGGCAGAATGACAGGGATGTTCTCCGGCTCCATGGTTACGCAAGTAATGGCCTTGCCTCGACTAGAGCAGAGATTAAATGTCGCCTGTGAGGTGCCATGAATGTCATTCATGGTGACTTTGGGATGGTTACAAGAGCCATGTGGCCGCTCTGCCCGCCATCGCCCCATCTCATCAACATAATAACCTTAATTAACACCCGCATCCGGGGAATCTTTTGGGTAATTTATGTTCGTAGGGTTTTTGTATTTTCGATAATGGCCGCTACGCTATCAATGCCACTGGTCACTGCCCTAATTATTGAACCTTTGAAACACATCCACACCAATCCTGTCTTTAACATTCTCCGCTTCTCAAGCTCCGTTCAAAGCTCAACAAAAATATTCTCAGCGTTTCATTCTACTCTCAAAACCCACCTTTCACCGCCTTCCTCCTTTGAAACCACCCCGATAGCAAAGTTACTCATCAACGAATGCGGATTTTCTCTCCATGATGCAAACACTATTTGCAGGAAAAAACCGGATTTATGCGGCCACAAATCCTATTACAATTCACGGCAAACCCTACTCTTCCTAAGAGAAAAGGGTATTAATGAAATCGACGTTCGGTAGCTCTTTTTGAAGTCCCCCAACATCTTACGGCATAGTTTCAAGGACACAGTCAAGCCCAAGGTCGAATTCTTGGAGAAGATCGGCGTCACTGGTAAGAAATTGATCAATGCCCTCAATAGAAACATTAGTCTCTTTTCATTAAGTATTAGTCGTACGCTGGAACCGAGGGTTTGTCTTCTACAGTCCGTGCTTGATCCCGATCTATCCGCCGTGGTTCCGAACCCAGAATCTGATAAAATTACTCGAAAACTCGTTTACGACCATATCCTAACCGCGTCTTGCATATCTGCATACCCTAGGATTTTAGGTAAGGACGCTAAAGTCGTGTTGGGGATTGTTAAGCATGTAGAGGGGATGGGCATTGAGAAGGGGTCCAAGGCGTTTGCTGTCTGTTTTATTCAGTTGAGTATGCTGAACAGTAACACTGTTAAGCGGAAATTGGAAATTCTGAGAGAATTTGGGTTTACAGAGGAGGAAGTCGGCATTGCTTTAAAGAAGTTTCCCAAGTTTCTCGGGTTGTCTGACGATACACTGCGGCAGAAACTGAAGTTTCTTCTTGAGGAATGGAAGCTTCCTCGTAATGTTATATAGACTTATCTAGTGGCTTTGAATTGTAGCATGGAGAAAAGACTGAAGCCTAGGCTCGATGCTCTCAGGGCCTTGATGATGAACAAATCTTCAAAGAAAACTATGAGTTATCCTCCAGGGCATTATATTGTCATGTCAGATAAGGTATTTCATCGCAAAGTGGTGGGGAAGCTCGAAGCATAGACAGTTGGTTGCTGTGGCTGCTTGCGATTGAAGAGGTACTTGTTTTGGCTGGCGGGAAGTCAATTGGAGAGCTACTCAGAGGTCTCGAGCCTATGGGAGAAAATGGTTGTTTGCCGCAGCAATCATGGCCATTGAGAACATCCATTAATACAGAGGAGGAAGTAATGTATAAGTTAGCCTTTTGAGTTAGCTGGAGTAGTTGAGTGTTAGTTGAGTGTTGTGAATTACATATAGGATATTGCAAGATCAAATGTCTAGGTTCTGTCTCTATAGATATCATGGGCTTCACTAAATGCCATCACCGAGGTGGGTTGCCAAAAATTGCAAACCTTAGTTTACCTTATGTAACATCCTCATAATGAGGTGAAGTGCGCAATGGGTTTTCCAGGATGTGCATCTCACAAAAAAAAATGGTAATTATATCATATTACAATTATAGATATCTAAAATAATGATCACATATTTATAGAGACACATATCTTATCATTTCCATATTAGATCTCATTTAGGATATATATCATGTAGAGTAACACAAACGTACACACATTACTTGAAGCAAAATGAAACTAAACAAATGAAATAGGAGAGTACACAATTTGCAACTGTACACAATTTGCAGCCATTCATAATTTACACCCAACCATTTAACATAAAAATTAGATTGTATGGGGTTTAGGTGCTGATAGAGGGGTTTGCATGAATCTCAACATTTGGCCTCAACTTCATGGAAGTTTGATAGAGGAAGGTGTTCCTTCGATCCATATACCTACAATTGATACCAATTGGTGGGCCAAAGTTGAGATTAAGATTTTGGAGATTGCTTTGTGTATAGAAATATTTGTGAATTCTAAGAAGCAACAAAATGAAGTGACTGCCTATGGTTAATGCCTCCTTTGAATGCATGTCATATTTGGCCTTGAAGATATATTAGGCATTAATTTTTTTTCGTATTATTGTGAAAGTTGCCTTTTTTTAAGTTGTTCATTTATCTAGTTGAATCATGATTAGTCTCATATCCAAGAATATGTATAAGGATTTACTCTAGTTCATGATTCACTTCTTGGGTAATGTAAATAGGTCTCTCACAAAGTTTACAATGTGTAATTTTAAGTGCCACCACCAAGCAATATGATTCACATCACTCAAGCATAAAGAATAGGGGTTTTGTGAAAATAATGGTTCAGAAAGGTTACATGATTGTTTTGTCAATTGTGAATGGAGGAGAAGTAAGCTTAACAATGTTGAAATCTTCCAAACCAATATATGATGGTATCCCATTTAATATTCTACTATAAACTTCGAAAGTAGAGGTAATATTTTCAATAACCCAAAAAACACAAAGAAAAAAACATCAAAAGATCAAGGAATGAAATACACAACACTTGCAACATGAAGATCATATCTTCAAAAGGATATTAAAACATGGATTTGAAACTCATCATTTTCAATTCTTCAATTTCCTCTCAAATTTATAAAGTTATGTATTCATTAGTACCCTTGTGACACAAATTCCCCATTAATTGATCAAAACATCATATAGACTACACCAATAATATCTTAACTTTTTTCCATGCATTACCCTTAATAACCCGCAAAACCATTGAACAAAATGATATAGATAATCTAGCTACCTCAACCCTAGGCAGTAAAGGTCCTATTAGGTTATCAAGTTGGTCTTGGTTGAAATTTCTCGGGGTTCTTCCTCAATGCTATTAGGTTTTCCCTCTCATAATGGGTTTAATTATATGGTCGACACTTCGTCTTTGCATTGCTAGAAGATGAATTATGTGATCTCACAAGGCAAGAACATTTGAAGTGTGAATTTTGTCGATCCTTCAACACAACTTGTCAAATGACATTGCAACCTTCCTAAAAAAAACAAGCTCCACAAGGCTTAGAAATCCACTAATATAAACATTTCTAAAATTTATTAATTAATAGCCAATCTATACAGTATTGATAAATTTCAGTTCTAAAGCTAAATCCCTCAATGTCAATGTATTCTAAAAACTAAGGAATTATTCACACAAATCTTTCTTAGCCTTTACTTGCTTTGCTTTCGCTGAAAGTGACTCATTTTTCTTAATTTTGTGATAGAGAAATATTTACAGGTAGAAGGCAAAGTACATTTTTGAGCAAGTTTAGAGGTAGATGAGCCTTTGGAAATAACTATGTTCTTTCCATTCTTGGCAATAAAAGTTGTTAATCACTCAACCCCAAATGCTATCAATTTTAATATATTATCTTGCACTCTCAAATATATTTAACTTTCGTTTATTTCTTTTTCCAATAGGATTTGGACAACTTCAATCTTTGGATCAAATAACTCTTACAACCTTGCACTTCTCCCTATCAACTATGAACTTTTGTTAATTATTCTTACCATTTGGAACCATAATTTTAAAAATTGCCAAAGCACCTTTCTCTTCAACCATGTTTTCATATCATGTGCCCACATGCCATAGTTATGGCTATCAAAAACCACACGTTCTTGCTTACAGCTCATTAATCATTATGAAAAACCCTAACCCAATCTACAAGTCAAAACCTTGAGATAATCTACGAAAATCCAAAAGTGACTTTTAAAAAATGGGATGGACACTAAACGAATACCTTTGATACCATGTTGGGGAACTTAATAACCACAAAGGTGAATATCAATGAATTCTAAGGAGAGGTGGCCTCCAAGGACATTGTTACAACATTCAAGCACATGTGAACATAACGCAATAATATGGAAAAACATATGAAACTCAATTTCATGATAGATTGATTCATAGGATCATCTATAGATAATCGAAAGCATAACTAACTCACATAGGATCAAGAAGACATATTCAACTTAGCTCACCTTAAGCATGCCCAAATTCCGACTTTTCTACCTCAACCTGCACAACAATCAATTCAAGGCCACTTTTAGATGGTCTAATCAACCAATCAACCTTAAAATAAAGACTAAGTGTCTTTAAAATATCCAAAGGGAGTTATTGTGCCAACTTTCATAGTACCTTTACAAGTGTTCTGAGTTGAGATGTTAACATTAGGGAATGGTATAAGCATAACACTTGCAAACTTTTGACATGACATATTGGTGTTGTAGCGAATGCATGATGAAGTAAACCACCTATATGTGTATGACATATCATCTACAAGAGATAAGATATATACTCCAAAAATTCCTTTTGCTTAATACACTTCAATAAACTAAAAATAGCAAACAAATTATTCAATTATTCAAATATTTTAAAAATAGCATCTAAATTTATTACAAATAAACTAACTTCATAAATTTATTTATTTTTAAAAAAATGTTTCATAGATAAAAATAAATATCCAAATCTATGTAGTTAAAATCTAATTAAAATATTTTAATAAATAAATTTCTTTAATAGTATTGTTTCTTTCCTATAATCAATGCAACCTAGAAATTTGATTTTAATATCATTTACTTTTTAAATTTAAATTAAATATTTTTATTTTGAATATTTGGTTATAAGTTTATAATAATAAAAATAGGCGTAATCTAACTTATAGACAAAATAAGTTTTTTCACGAGAATTCACCAAAATACGACAATACAATTTCAAGATTTTTTGTTGTTCAAAATACATTTTTGAATGCGTAAATGGATTCAACGCCCTGAAAAACCCCTGGGGCACTTGAATTATGCAGATTAAACAATTTAAACTCAAGTTGTTAAAAATATCTGTCAGATTTTGATTAAAATTAACTAGAAAAATGGTCGTGAAAAAAGTCATTTCGTCTATAAATTAGACTACACCATAAAAATATTCATAAATCTGTTTTTAAAGTAGGGTCGCATTATTTTATTTGTGCAACTTAATTTTAACGAGAGCCAAGCGGAGACAATGTCATTTCCTTTGTACTTTTTGCATATTGTTGTAGTAAGCACTATATAGGAATTAAGAAATATATAAATGCAATAATGCTAGACATGTGGGCCAAGTTAAAGCAAAAAAAACAAGTTTTTTTTTCACATAAAGCATATGACATAGAGAAATGCAACAACTTTTTTTATATAGCTTTTTAAGCTTATGCTAATACAATAGTTGAAACTTCAACTATGGTAGAATAAAATGACGTAGCCAAACACAAGTTAGCCAAACTGTATATGTTTTTCAACTCGCACCAAAAACAAGAACTCAACAATTTTTTTTCATCGTTGATTTGTTCTTTTCATAAACAAAAGCATGTTTGCTATAAGATTTTTACAAAGAACAAAGTTGCATACTAGACATGCTCATGATTGACCACTAGATTCATAATGTTGCAGTGCAACTAAAACAATATGTTGACATGTAACTAGAACAAAATTTGCGACAAAAATCAATGAAAGAAATATTAGTGAAAGAAAAGTAATCTTAGTGCAAGAACAATGTGTTTTGAATTGTTTTAAAAGAAAGTGAAAGGTACTATGTTGGGCGCAGAATCCCTTAAGGGAAGTTTGGGGGCTTAGAGCCTAGATTTTGGCCAATTTTGTAATTCTAATGTAAAGACTCTGCATTTTGTGGGTGTGAAGCGCGTAGTTTGTTAAAGAGTCATAGGGTTGTCCGCCTTTAATTTTGATAATGTAATGTCTACTGTAGAAGGTCTACCCATGGTTAGCGGACCATGGGATTGTATAAATAGAGTGAAACTCTAAGTAGTTAAGGCATTCATAGATGAAATCTAATCAATGATTAAGAATTCAGCCATATCTGAAGTGGAAGTCGAATTTTGGATCCTAGCGTAAGTAGAGGCTCTGTAGTTGAGTGCGCAGAGGCCTAGTAGTTCGCAATTGAGTGCATAGACCCTTGCAACTGAGTGCGCAGGGCTAGTCAAGTCTGTAACAGTTTGAAGCATTAATAAAAGAGACGTTTCTGTCAATTCTGCATCTTTATTTCCCGTTTTATGCATCTGTTATATTGGGTATGAGTTTCACTTTTAATGCTTATGTGATGCACGATTGTGTATAATTGTATTGGTTAAGTGAACACAAGTACGAACATATGTTTACGCGAAGTTAACTAAAGATCTGTTAAGAAGATAAGTAAGACACTTAGCGTAGTTTGGGGCGCAAGTTGCTACCCTAGCAGCGCGAAAGGACTTCAGCCCGTGGTTAGGATTGTGCAAAAGCTGATTGTAACAGATCGCGAAGATATTGAAGGTTAGAACACAGAGCGAAGCAACCTGCGCGAAGGTAGGTCTAGTTGGACTAAATCGACATCACGTCCATCTCAAGGGTGCGAAAACTTGGTTCTAGCATCCCCCCATACTGCTTCAAGTGAGACTTCAGTCCACGCTCCACGGGCTGATGTCGAAAGGGCCAGTAGTGTAGGGATTTGTTTGGCTAACTAACTCTGAACCTGGGTCAGGCCCCCATAAGTCAACAAATGGTTCAGTTGTCGGGACCGGAATCTGCATGAGAGATGTGTGATGTCGTATCATTGGAATCCAACTAAGAAATAAATCGAACGTTGGTTGGATAGAAGAAATCACGAGTTCGCGATGCAGGAGAACAGAAACCCGCGACTGTCCAAAGAAGAGTGGCTAGACAGCTACCTGTATACGGAGATCCACGAAATATTTTTCGCGTGCTTCCCTACTAAGCTATATGAGTGGATCGCGAAGCTAGCAGATAGCCAAGGAAGGTGGAAGCTTGACGGTCCTATTGTGTGGACCCCAAAGCTAGTGCGAAGGTTGGAAGCATTGAAGGATAAGATCACGCGCGCCGCCAATTATTGGCTCAATCATATTATAGGAGGATTCATTACTGAGTTCACGGTCGACACCTCAATTAGCTACAGTGAGGCAGAGCGACGCTTTCTCAAAGGACTACGAGGTAAGTACGTAAAATCTTTGAATACTTGGATTAAAATGTTGTTGTGTGGAAAGCGGGTTATGCAGTTACCTTGATGTTCGGAGCTACGTGAAGTGGAAAGGTTTACAGGAACGAAGGAAATAATGGTCCAGAAAACAACCCCTTGATTTCACCTCTGCAAGGGGACGAGGAAGAGCTCACGAAGGTCTCTCCGCGAAGTGCTATCCATCTGATAAGGCAAAGAATTATGTGAATACCACCTCCACCCACACCACCACTAGCTTCACCGCCATCACCTCCATCTTCACTCGTACCAACTCCACCACCACCGCGATTCAATATGGAAAACATAGTGAAGTTGCCTGTGTTCAAAGGTTTGGGAAATGAGAATCCGGACCAATTCTGGTTCGTTGTCAGGGATGTAAGGGAAGCACAAGGTGTTATAGATGACCATATAAAGAAAGCAACACTGGTTAGCACCCTGTAGGATCGTGCGCTGACCTGGTATATTAAGTACTCCAATGATAACCCAAATGCGAGAGTCGCGGATATCCACATAGCACTAAATAGGGAATTTAGCAGGCCTAAATCTGAAGCACATTCGATTGTGAGATTCAAAGAGATCACGATGCTACTAGGCAAGACACCTTGGGAATTAGATCAGAGGTTGAAATGTATGATCCGCGAAGCCAATATGAATCTAATAGATGGACAACATCGTGAGTGGTTTGTAGCTTCGCTACTATCACATTTAAGGAGTGCGCTATCGCAACAGAAGATAACAACTCAAGCAGAGGCCTTAGAGATTGATATGAGGCTACATGAGACCCCAATGCAGGATCCTAACCTAGGAGTTCAGCAGATCCACACACATCTGAAGAATCTGTGCCTTGAGATGTAGAGTCTAAAATAGGATAGGATGATTCGACCAGAAGTGTGTGAAGAAGTATCGTGTGTGAAATGCAAGGGTCAAGGTCATGACAAAGACCACTGCCCGGTTTTTACAAATTATGTCGCAGGAGGAGGACCAGTGCCTTTAAGGCTGGAGGCTTAAGCATGACCTAGCACGGCGCCTGCTTTGTGGTGTGCTATCTATCAAATAGCAGGAAAACATGCCACAGGCAACTGCCACTTGTTACAGAAGTATACGAAGAATTTGCAATAGTTGTTCTGCAACTTTTGTAGGTTGGTGGGACATGATGAGCATACTTGTAGAAGTTATGAGTTGATGATGGATAGAACCCCCACCTTCAAAGTTCAAGCCGAAACGCAACCCCTTGACCAGAATGCAGGAATGGCATGGACAGGATTTCAGGGGCGTAGACGAAGCCAAGGTGGAGGAGGACCTAGAAGAGGTCACGAACAGTTGATTTGCTACAATTGCGGAGGGCCAAGACACTATGCCCATGATTGCACGAATCCAACATGCCCGTCGTGCAAGTATTGCATGTTGTTTGATCATGAGACAAAAGATTGTCCTACGCTGATAGCTAGGATACACGACAAAGGAGCACTACTGCCTCTCCTAACTCAAAACCTGCAGATGATGAAGTCTGAGCCGCTCGAGGAAGACCTGAATGTAAACATTGTGCTCCAAAGTGGAATTGAGACAGGAGATGATAAAGGCAAATAGCCAAAAAATAGTACTTGGGTTCGTAAAGCTCCAACGAAAGAAGCAAAGTTTGATTTGGAGTGCGCTTGGGAAACCTTCATGGAAGCTAAGAAGAGCTTCACTGATGCCTCCACTTCAGGAAGCAGAGATAAAACGAAGCTAGAAAAGGACCCATCTATTCTCACAACATTCCTAGAAACCTTTATGAAGTTATTGCGCGAAAGTAGGGTTGTGAAAGGGTTACAAGAACTCATCAACAGATGCGCTAGGACCGCGCCAGGGGAACCACGCGTAGCCCGAAAGACCGAAAAACATAAGAGAAGAATGGGACGTGAAATGAGACTTACCACGTAGATTAGAGAATATTAGATGGATCAAGTCATCCTGGATTTGGGATTGGATGCGAATGTTTAGCCGAAACAGACATGGGAGCGAAAGGGGCGACCTGCGCTACAATGGTCTTTAATTTAACTAAGGATGGCGAACCAGTAGAAAATAATATCCATGGGGCGATTGCAAGGAATCACTGTGGATATTGAGGGAGCGAGCGCGCTGGCAGATTTCGAAGTGATAGAGATTGTTCATGATAACAATCCCTACCCTGCGCTCTTGGGAATTGAATGGGCTACTGACGTGAATGGGGTAATTAATCTAAAGAAGCGCAAAATGATCTTTGAGAAGAAATCACTGTGCGTAAGTGTACCCCTGGACCCTGTTGAAGGATCATGCTATACAGAACAGGTTTGCGACTACGAAAGTGATGATGATTTGGACTGCATCTACAAGATAACAGTGCGAAACCAAGACTAGGTGAATCCCACCACGGATAGGCAGATTACATGGGAGCGCGAGAGCTCCTACACTTCAGATTCTGATGAAGAAATAGAACGTTGGCAGAATCGGTTACACGAAGTGACTACCCTGAATTGCAATATGATTATCAGGTCGTTGCGCTGCATGTCGACAAAAGTAAGAGATATGCCTACTTATGATGGTCTAAATGAGGTAGATACTTTCTTGGATGCATTTGAAAGGGAGGTGCCGAAAATAACACTTCCAAGCCTTGGATTGGGTACTATTCGCTATGCCCGCAAGATGGTGGGGTATGCACAAAAGAAGCTTTAATGATTGGCGCAAATGTAGGAGAATGATGCGCACACAATTTGGGAAGCCTAAAATGTGACTGACGGATAAGTATGATGGGAAAGATGATCCGTGTGTGCATTTGGCCAAGTGGACACAAGCCTATGGAGAAGAACCCCACCCTGTGCAGATACACATGTACTTTGCACTAAAACACCTAGTTAAGAAGCATGTGTTGGGGGGGTGACTTTGCAGATGGTTTTTAATGATAGGAAGACATTATGCAGTAAGAGAAATCGCGCAAAAGATTCTACATGCATAAGCATTCGACAAAGTATTGGAGACCGCGTTGACCAAGGTATGCAATGCACAAAAAAGTGATTGGGACCTACACATACCTGCAGTATTATGGACTTATCGGATGACATGCAAGAAATTGACGGGACAAACACCTTATAGGCTTGTCTATGGAGTGAATGTCGTAATGCCTATGGAGTACATCGTGCCTAGTCTGCGCATAACAGCGCTCACAGGTATGACAGATCACAGAGCCCTGGAGGAGAGGCTTGTGCAGCTGGATGAGCTCGAAGAAGAACGATTTTTGGTTGGATTTCACCAGCAGGTACAGAGGCAGCGCGGAAAGACATGTCACGATCAACATATTAAGCTGCACACCTTTAAAGTGAATGATTTGGTGTTGTTGTATGATAGTAGGATTGATAAATTCCCTGGAAAGCTTAGAATGCATTGGCTAGGGTTGTATGTTATTAAGGAGATTACTGATGGTGGCGCAGTACAGCTGGTTAAGCTAAATGGAGAACCCTTCCCAAGAAAAGTAAATGGCAGCCATCTGAAGCCATACACAGGTGGCCCGACCATCTGACTAGCCGACATAAGCATAGTCTAAGTGCTCCAGGTAGCTGAAAGGAGGCGAGAGACTATAAACTACTCTGCCCGGGAACTATGCGATGTCAAGACTGCACGCAGTAGCGAAGTGTCATAGGGTCCGTGATAGCGCGAGGGTAGTTGCGTTGGCACGCAGGTCAGCTGGAAAGTGACCGTTACAGTCACTATTCACGATGTGATGCTTGGTTTGAGGCGAAATGGAGTGGGCGGTAGGCATTTAAGGCGAACTTTATGGGCTAGATTCTTGAAAATTTGCCGCCAATCTAGCATTAATGGACCGAATGTGGGGGGAACGGTCGAATTCAAATTCAAAAGGCGCTATAAATTACAAATGGTTGTCCAGCAAACAACACTTGGCAATCTAATAATTGAGTTATTGTGTGCTCAGATATTCATGAACCGAGACTTATTCGATATTCTAAAAGCGAATTCATTGCTTGAGCAATTACTAGAGACACTGAGAGAATTGTGGAATTGCACTATGGCAGCACCCGAAGAAGTCATGGATACTGAAGCAATCAAAGCTGAGGAAGCCGCACAGGCAATTACAGAAGTAGAAGCCCCAAAGAGCGTCGAAATAGTCGTTGAGATCCATAAATCACCCCGCACGCAGAGACCCAAGAAGGATAAGCAGGCCATGGTATCAGTGTGCATCTTGCCTTGAAATCCGTTGAGGACCAAACTCACAATGGAGGAAAAGGGGAAGGCCATCAATTTAGAGGCCGATGAGGAGGAAGAGTTTGAAGAAATCCTGGTGGAGGAGGAGGATGTAGGGATGGAAGTCGAAACCCAGGGTGCAGACCCTCTCACTAGGCTTCTTGCATATGTTCCTCCGCGGAAAGGTAAAGCCAAGGTGCCCAAGGATATAGATGAGAGAAAGAGATCTCTGCAAACTTCGCTACTCCCATATGATATCATTTTTGAAGGAGCGCACTTGGGATGGGTTCCTACATTGAAATTTGAAGATTGGGACCTCGTGGACCATGAGAAGTTCCCACATTTAGCGACCACATAGCTAATGCGCCTGAAGACAGGCGCGTTGGCTGGAATGATAGAGTTGGATCTGCGCAAATGGCTCAGAGGTGTTGAGAAAGCAGGGTTACTAAACCTAGTCTGGGTGCCGCATCGCCATCGTGCCCTAGTGACCATTTTCGTCATCAGGCAGTGGCTCTGCTTGGTGCATGATGGGTGCTTGTGGCTGGAGGAGCCCATCCCCATCACAGACCATCTGATTCAGAAGATCACACGGCTCCCTTGCACAGGGGAGGATCCAACAAATATTTTGGAGGGAAAGAGTGACGATTTGGCCATTGCGGAGTCCATGAAAAAGTAATTTAAGTCGAAGAAGAAGAAGCGAGGGTATGCCATCTCCAACATCAACAACCCTGAAGTTAAGGTTGCAACACATATATTGACAGGTAAAGTGATGTGGAAGTGCCGCGTGGATGAGGTGCCCGCGCCAGTGGTTGCACTAGCAGTGCAATGCGTAGAAGGGGTCCAGTTCAACTAGGAAAACTATCTATGCAGTGAGTTCCTTGTGAACTACCACTCGGCTCACGAGCAGGGAAAAACATTTCATTATGCATGGCTCTTGTTGTCAATAGTACTGGTGGCATGGGATTCACCTGAAGATAGCAAGTTCCTGTCGATCGCGTAGGACCTTCCAGAGGCAATGAAGTACGCTTCACTATGGGCAACCCGGGACACACAAAGGATAAGGGAGAGTAAGATCTGTTGGGTGCTCATAGAGATGAACACTAGGATGGGGATTAATCACAAGACGCGGTTATCGCCCACGGTCTACAACAGTCTACAGAGCTTTGCGGAGTTCAAGGAAGATTTCTACCATGTCTTCATCAGGGCGCGGAAGGACCCCATGAAGACGTGGCATGAGTTACCATATTCGATGATTGACGATGTGATATTCACAGTCCTTGAGTCTTGGCCACTGGAGTGGTGCACTCCAGCTGGATCCGCAGTGGAAGCAGAGAAGTATGCCGTGCAATGGAAGAAGGAAGAAACAAAACTACGAATGGCGCAACTATCGGAAAAGCCCAGGAAGGAAGAAGTAGCAGCTAAGGCCTAGGTGGCGCGCGACGTTGCGAAGTTGTTTGAGGAGCAGCAGAAGACAACAGAAGAAGAGTGAGAAGGACAGAGGTTGCCTTCGCTCGAACCAGAGACCGATATAGAACAAGGTGGCGTGGACCCACAGACAACGTCCACCCAGCTAAAACGTCCGTGACCATAAGAGCAGGTAAGGCTGCGAAAGAAGACAAAGGCCTCGAAGACTTCGTTCGACCCTATCACCCTCCAGTAGTTTCAGGAGCAACATCAGTTGGTATTGAAGGCCCTTCGGACACAAATATAGGAATTGCAGGTGTGCACTCCATAAGCTAGCACAGTGTCCACCAGCCTTGTAATCGACACTTCAATGACCAAGGAAATGCTGCGTGCCAAGGTGACCAACACAATAGTGTTTCCAGATAGAGCACTCATTATAGAGAATGAGGTCGACAGGCCTATGGTCAGCAGCTTGAAAGGGATTGGGTTAAACATGGTTGTGCTGCCTCACGAGACGCTCTATCTTTTGCAGGATGGAATCACTGCAGAGCTTCACGCTAGAGAGATTCGTGCGATACAAGTAATGAGAAAGCAGCACATCAACATTGAGCAGTTGAGCCTGCAGCGCAACGAGGCCATGGAGCAGAACAAACAAATAATGTAGGTTGTGGAGGAAGCCTTCAAGATGGTCTCAGAGTTGGCCACCCAAGCAGAGGAACTGGTGGAGGCGCACGTACGTAAGTTAGCAGCAGGGTTACACGACACTAGAGCAGAAATGGCCAAAGTTCAGCTACAACTAAACCTTCAGATAACAGAGCTATAGTTAAAGGCTTAGCCTTCAACTCTTCTGGAGGTTTGAGAACATCACACCACTGCGATCACAACAGCAATGGCGACGGTTAACAGTGCAGTGACAAACTGCAGGAAGTTGTTCGAACAGTCGTTTGAGGTCCTCACCACCCTGCATGTGGACCCGAACATAGAGTACCTAGAGACAAAGGCACGCAAGCTGCAGTAGAGATATGACGAGGTAAAAGGGACCACGCAGACGGTTTCCCTTACATGGAGGCTTCTGAGGATGTAGCAGGCTAAGGCGCTCAAGGAGCAGGTAGATGCCGCTCGGCATAAAGAGGCAGTTTTGAAAGCACGCCTACAGCCATGGATCGACGAGGCCTATACCATTACAGCCTCCATTGAAGCAAAACTCGCGCAACTGCAAAAAACTCAGGAAAGGATTTAGGGTAGCAGTTCCACAACAACGGTCACCAAACAATGCATCGAGGAAGTCTAGCAGGTAGCCGCTCAGTGTGCTGCCAAACTTGCAGCGATCCAATCAGAGTTGGAAGGTCTTCGCGCAAAGATCTCCGCACCTACAAGGTGACTCAAGGGTGAGTCACGATGTTCGTGTTGGGGGCCTTTTGGGCACAGGATTCCCCAAGGGAATTTTTGGGGCTTAGAGCCCAGATTTTGGTCAGTTTTGTAATTCCAATGTAAAGACTTCACATTTTATGGGCGCAGACCGCGTAGTTTGTTAAAGAGTCATCGGGTTGTCTGCCTTTAATTTTGATAATGTAATATCAATTGTAGAAGATCTACCCATGGTCCATGGACCATGGGGTTGTATAAATAGAGCGAAGCTCTAAGTAATTAAGGCATTCATAGTTGAAATCCAATCAATGATGAATAATTGAGTCATATCTAAAGTGGAAGTCTAGTTTTGGGTCGTAGCGTAGGTAGAGGCTCTGCAGCTGAGTGCGCAGAGGCCTGGTAGTCTGCAGCTGAGTGTGCAAACCCCTACAGCTGAGCGCGCAGGGCGGGTCGAGTCTGTAATAGTTTGAAGCATTAATAAAAGAGAAGTTTTGATCAATTTTGCATATTTATTTCCTATTTTATGCATCTGTTATATTGGGTATGAATTTCACTGTTAATGCTTATATGATGCACAGATGTGTATAATTGTATTGGTTAAGTAAATGCAAGTACGCACATCTGTTTACGCAAAGTTAACTAAATATATGTTAAGAAGATAAGTAAGACACTTAGCGTAGTTTGGGGAAATAGCGAAGATCGATGCCCTAGCAACGCGAAAGGACTTCAGCCCTTGGTTAGGGCTACGCGAAAGTTGATTGTAACAGATCGTGAAGACACTGAAGGTTAGAACAGAGCGCGAAGCAACTTGCACGAAGGCAAGTCTAGTTGGACTAAATCGACATCACATCCATCTCAAGGGTGTGAAAAATTGGTTCCAGCATCCCCCCATACTGCTTCGGGTGAGACTTCAGTCCGCGCTCCACGGGCTGATGCCGAAAGGGCCAGTAGTGTAGGGATTTGTTTGGCTAAATAACTCTAAACCTAGGTCAGGCCCCCATAAGCCAACATACTATGAGAAAGTATTTTATGAGACAAATACATTAATAACAAAAAAATTAGAACGGTTGATGATGTTGCAGTGATTGTCTATAGTGACTTGATTTCAGTGATGATGTTATCAAGTGTCAAGGTGAAAATTCCTTGTACATAAAGCTTTATGAGGGAAAAAACTGTAGATGAAATATTTTGGATATATTGTTGGAAATTTGTTTCAACAATGGATGGACAATATTGTTATAGCTGTTGTTGGAAACACTGAGAGATAGGGGGGTGAATCAATATTTCTTTTTAATTGTTCCTTTTATCAACAAAAACATTTATAAATGGAACACATAAATAGATAGCTAGAATAAATGCTTTTTTTAATATAATATGTGCAATGAAATAGATACAATATATAAATGGTTGCAATTATTTTCCAAGCACCAACTTGGACTTTTGTGAGGCTCCAACCTCCAGAGCACCAACTCTGTTTTGCCAAGGCAACAGTCCTGGACTTAGGAGCACCAACTCCCAACGACTCCAATCCTTTCAATTTTGAGGCTCCAACCCCGCGGGCTCCAACCCTTTATTATAAACTGTCAGAATCTGTCTTGCTGTAGTTCTCTGCTCCCAAACCTGCTGAGCTTATGATTCACTTCTGTTCTCCTTCTCTCCTGCCTCTGCCTGAACTTCGGCTTCCTCTAACTCTGATTATTCACACGCACACATCTCTTTCCTTGTTTTTCCTGTTTTATGTATTCCTAATGCCTCTGACCGTTGGTTTCCTCTTTCCACTAGCTCTTCGGCTTCGTCAACACTCGCTTGTCCTTCAGCTTCCTCTGTCTCTTCGAGTTCACCAATACTCCAAGAACACATTAATTCAGAAGAGAGGACTGAAATACACAGAGAAAAATGTTGCATATTAAAAAGTGTAACAGAGGCCCTTTTTCAATAATAATATTCATACACTGGATTTCATTGTTTATGGAGAGACTGTACCAGCAGGGAGGCCCCACATGCCACGTCACCATCGCAATCGCAATCGCAATCATTCAGGTCCACTGAACTATCGAAATCGTTATTTGAAGCTTTTGGCCTTAAAAACCCCGGGCAATACAATTATTGAAATACATAGGAATATATGTAAAAACCCGACTGAATGCTTAAGGCCGAACTTCAAATGCATTATCCCTGCATATGTAACTACATCGAGTTCGCTCCTTTGCAATGTTATCGCAATCGACAATCGCAGCTTCCAGAAGTATTTTATAAGTTGAGCCCATAACATTGCCAATGGCCAATGGCCGATTCCCCTGTTGGATGCGATATTTTATAAACTGTTGTTGATGAATCCATCGGGTCGACAACATATATCGCAATTGGTGCTTTCCATGCAGCAAGGCCTTAAACACTTGCGATATTGCGGATGCGATATAACAATAGAGCATTTCATAATGTTGTAGTAGGTCCGCAACATATCGCAATTATATATATATATATATATATATTACAATTCGCATGTTTTAATGTCGCAAGGCTTAGAGCCCAAATATATGAAATGCACTGAAAAACATGCTTCTAAACATTTACCGGACTTCACTTGTTTATACACTCGGACATA
>APFE030157279.1:143938-161493 GCA_000404065.3 Pinus taeda
ACTCTGCCTCCGATAGTGTATATTGCATATATATACTATACACTGCTCCGCCTCTACCTTTATGTCCTCTGCTCTTTGTACTCTTCTGCTCTTCCTCTATGCTCCTCTGATCGGTCTTCCTTTGGATTCTGATAGTTCTTCTGTGGCATATATTACTCCTGATACTCCCGATATGGCTCCTCTTGTAGCTCTGATAGCTTTGTTTATGCTCCTCCGATAGCTCTGCTTTGATATTCTGCAATACTCCTCTTTTGATGAATTCCTCCGCCTCCGATAGTCTCTCTAATGGCTTGATTGTCTGGCTTTCTTCTGGTTTCTCCTCATGGCTTCTTGCTTCCTAGAATATTTCCATATTGACATCAATGACAATCTATATCAATAGTTGTGGCATCTACAATATGCAGTCTATTTTGCCATCACGTGTTTCCAATGTACATTCCACGCTCAAGTGATAGCAAGACTTTGTAGTTTCCTTACAAGATGTGCAAGTTAAGGAATTTTGGAACCATGGTATCTGTATAATTGCTATAGATTTACTGATAAGGTGGCATGAAGACATTTTTTTATCTAAGTATTCCTTGCACTTGTTTCGAAAGGAATTCTGATTATTGAGTAGTATGACAGTCTTGTGATCAAAATAACAAGGCTTTGAATCAAATCTCATGTATACAGTAGATGCGTAAAGAAAAAAAGAAAAATTGTTGCCAAATACATATATTATAGATTTGATGAGAGACAACATATATGTTTTTGCACAACTATCATTGAGAACATCAATGAATGTTGTTGTTGCAGAACCTAGCACTTGACATCCTTTTGGGCCATTCTTGACAATGTTTTTAAATATATAGAGTGGTGTGATTTTTGACGTTAGCTGATGCTTTATGTCTAGGAAATTTTCTTTATGGTATTCATTGAGTTGTAGTTATTGTCCATTATAGAAGATCATGAGTATGTCTAGTAATTGATTTCAAATGTTTGAACACTGATTCTTTTTTCTAAGCAAGTTATTAACAAAAACAAAATTATGGCAATGGTTGGTGATACATTTGCAATATAAAGTAAGAAGTGATTTACTAGGAAAACAGACTTACAATTGTTGTATCATGTGCACTTTCACCATCTTTGATATGTATTTCAAATTGTATATTGTTATGATGACATGATATAATTACAGTTGCAATAGATTTAATTGGATATACTTTTGTTGATACAACAAGATTTTGTATTGTTGTGTTTGGTGCCAATCTGCGATTCCTGAAAACCTGAGGCATTTTTTGGACTATAGTTTTTTGATGTAACACTATGCAACATTTTGAGTCTCCTCTGTAACACCCTCCTCCCACATTTACCCAAGTTAATGAGTCCGTTGGGGTAAACATGTGATGAGAGGCTACTATGATATTATTCAACCTCCTAGGACACTTTAAGGAAGTGGAACTGACACAACACAACCAATGTGACCTTCTGCACATACCACAAAACCTACAGGATCCATCCACCCCATCCAGGTGACTAGCCCCTAAGTCAAACTGACATTTCTCTGCATTAAAGCCTTAGTTGCTTCCTTGACATGGGCATGCATGCGACTAGGGCCCTCTAGTCACTCTCACAACATGGGCATGCAAGTGACTAGTGTATTTTTTAACTAGTTATGAGCCTATGACCTTGGATTTTGTGCCACATTTTAAGGGCCAGGACTCAAGCCACTGCCCAAAACTCCATGAAACTTTCAAGAATGAAAAGTAACATCGATACAATGATGCAAACGCAAATACCTGGACAAAGACTTAACTGGACCCCTACTAGCCATGGCAAAAATTTCGCCAAACATGTCAGAAATATGCATTCTATAGGTCATAACAACATATCTGAGCATAGGGGTCTCATACTTATCTAAGAATCGCTAAGAAGCATTGATGCCTTATCACATTAGTTGCATTATCATCTATTAGGTCATATATTCATTGTACATTCATTTATAGATCAAAACATGATGAGAGCCATACATCATCATTGTCATAAAACATGCTCATGACCAACATATAACCAACAGAAATATCAAGGATACATTAACCATAAATGTCTCATATGAACTAGTACACTTGCTCATAAAATACCAAGGAGAAATAGTTATCATTAATGAATGCAAAAACCAACCCAGTATGGGACTATCACGTTCCACCTGATCGTAGATTGGCTGAGCCAAGTCTCTCTTCAGCCAATCAACCCCATGCCATATTCCAAGCATGAATGTGGGACTTATCACCAAAATCAACTAGGGCTTCCTGAGGCTACACCACCTCACCCTCCACAACAGAGCCAAGCTTTATCACAATCCCCACCATATCACTAGGCCATAAACAATAAACATACAATACCAGGCTTTATGCAACTCTCACCAGATCACTAGGCCAAAAACAAGCAGGGATGCCACCGGATCACTCCACCTACACTGTGAGGAATTTATCTGTCCCAACCTCTCAGCTTTACCATGTATCCCACCATTACTGGTCAAGGATTCCTAGGCATACGAGGTCTCCAGCCTTTGGGTTTTACTGTGTATCCCATCCTAGGATTCCTAGGCCCAATCAAGGGTACTCACCACTGATCTTTACTGTGTATCCTGCCATTACCGGTCAAGGGATTCCTAGGCTCAATCAAGGTGTTCACATTCATGCTTTATCATGTATCCCATCCTGGGATTCATATGCATTGTGAATAATCTTGAGACCACCCCACTCAACTTCGAGTCCGTCCAGCAATCCAGCTCAACCACATCCAAAAGAACCCACCACACCATGGTTATCTGGGAATGGCAAGGTAGGTTGAAAAACATTGTCACACCTGGCAAAACCCATTCCCATGACAACTAGAGAACCAAGAACACACATGCATAACTATGCATGTTAAATCTAGTAAGGAAATCACACATAAATCGATACTTGCAAATAATCCCATTGTAGCTACTAGATCTTGTGCTTCCTTGCTTGATATTTGCTTCCTCTTCCTTCTTTTCCTTTCTTGATCTAATGCTGAATTGCTCCAAGAAAACTTTAAGTCTCCAAGAGTGTGAGAGCGAGAGAATAGACAGAGAGCTCCAAAACTGAACTGACCAAAAGCCACGAACTGATTCTTAGAAGCCTTTTTATTAATGTGGTCTCTATTTTCTTCATTTTCCATTATTTTTCTTCATTTTCCTCCTCACATGCAACCTGTGACTTTTCACCTTCTTTTTCTCCTAATTTCCTTTATTTTCATAAATAAAATGCCAATTAATGTCATTTTTCCTTTCTAAATCCTTTCCCATTGTCTTTGCCAATTTCCTTAGCCATAATAAACCAAATGAACACCCACACTAAGATGTATTGCCCAACATTAAGCTTGGAATAAGTGTCCCATAACAGTGGTTATTATTTTTCCTTTATTAACTTTTATTACATGGAATTTTCACGAGGGTTGTTACGTAACCCTCCCCTTTGGGGAACACCATCCTCGGTGTTCAATGACACCTACAACCAACAAGACCGTTGAAGCAAAACATACTGCTTATGGAGCTTTATAACTTAGCTCGATGTAGAATTACAATGATCAACCTGTTGAGAAGCAAACCAACATGAAAACATAACTACATGATAACCATAATTACATGACACCCATACCACTTATTGGAGCTTTATAACATATCTCATGGCGGTATTTACATCCATATACATATACATACGCATACCAAAAACATTATACCAAAAAAATTCGCTCAACCAACGAATAGAGAAGGATACATAGCTTGCATCTAATTAACCATCTCTCATGTAGCTTCATCGAGCCCACATCGTTTTCACTGCACTTTAACCTACTCGATTTCTCGGTTCCGGAGCATGAGCGTCTTTCTCTGCAATATAAACTACGATTTCGGCTGTAATTCTCCTTTTGGCTTCACCTGCAATAAAAACAATTCAATCACATGTTCAACAATTTTAACATACTTCTTAAGAAGTGACACATGGAAAACATCATGGACTTTTGACTGTCAGAGGTAGTGCAAGTCGATAGGCTACTAGTCTAATCCTTTCAAGTATCTTGAAAGGTCCACAAAATTGAGGTGCTAGCCTGACACATGATCAAATTTGCAAAGATATTTTATTTGACTTGATGCTCAAGTACATTTGTTCCCCAACCTGAAACTCCTCAAACAACCTGTTTTGATCTGCATATTTTTTTTGTTTGTCCAGTGTTGCCTTTAGATTCTTCTTGATTACCTACATTTCTTGTTCCATCTCTGCCAACATATCTAGTCCAGTCAACACCATGTTAGCTGGATCACTCCAACCAATGGGAGTATTCCAACTCCGCTCATAGAGTGCCTCAAATAGACTCATCCTCAAATAATCCTGGTAACCATTATTGTAAGCAAACTCGACCAACGAAAGATACTCCTCCCATATCCTCTATTGATGCATCATATACATCCTCAACATGTCCTCCAATATCCTGTTGACCCTCTTTGTATGTCCATTTGTTTGTAGATGATAAGTTGTGTTGATCCAAATGGAAATTGGCATCCACTCATGGTATTCATCGACCCATGCTATTTATCCACTCATGGAATATACCCATGGTATTGTAAGTGGCATTCACTCATGGTATTCATCGACAGACGGTATTTATCCACTCATGGAATATACCCATGGTATTGTAAGTAGTATCCACCCATAGTATCTACCCACCCATGGAATTTACCTGTGGTATTATAACTAAAAAAAGACTACAAGTAACAAGTCACATTTTGTAAAAGGACATATTGTCCACCACAATGTAGATTTTACAATTATTCTCTATTTTAATAAAAAGTTTCTTGGTGGTTCTTTTTAGTGTGTTCTCCTATTTTCTTCTGGAATTTCAATTTTTCAAATCTTGGGACCCTCCCCCCTAAGATCCATTTCAACTTTTTAGATCTTGGGGGCTTCCCCCTAAAGATCTGGATCATGTGCTGAAGGCCAACTCTATACCCAAACCTGCAAACAACTCTTTCTAGAATCTAGAAGTGAACTTTGCATCTTTGTCTGACACAATCTTCTTCGAAACACCATGCAATATGACCACATCTCTAATGAAGACATGCGCTACATCATCGGCTGAATAAGTGGATTACATTGGAATGAAGTGTGCTACCTTTTTCAACTTGTCCACTACAACCATGATGGAATCATGTTGTCTAGATGTCTTCAACAAAACTGTAATGAAATCCATCGAAATGACCTCCGATTTCCATTATGGAGTCGAAATTGGATATAGTAATCCACCTGGATGCTTACACTCTTCCTTCACCGGCTGACAATCCAAGCACCTAGCCACAAACTCTGCCACATCCTTCTTCAAATTTGGCGAATAATAGAACTTATTCATTGTTGTCAATGTCTTTTGGTAGCCTGGGTGACCTGAATACGGTTTCACATGAAACTCCCTCAAGACAATCTTCTTGAGTTCACTATTGTCTAGCACATTGTTATGGAACCAGCTCAAGAAAAGATAGAAAAGATAGATCAACGCCTTAGAATTCAGCCTCTTCGAGGGGGCAACCTCCTTTACATTACATAAATGAACAATTCTTGGATAATACAAACGAAAAGACCTCCTTTCTATATATAGGAGTCTAAGGGGTCACACCATAATCAGAACCGACATAATAATAATAATGTAAGGGCACAATAATAACAATAGTGGGCTTCTATGGGGCACAATAGTAACAATATGGGAACTACATGGGTGCATCAATATAATAAGTGGGTTGTACTAATAAAAATAAGGGGTTACACTAGTAGTATAGGGGCCTAACACTCCCCCTCTTGTCCCTTACCTTTACTGCCACCTGTCTGGCATTATTATCTGCGCCCTCCCCCTCCTATCCCTTACCTTTACTACCACCTGTCTAGCATTATTACCTGCACTGGTCCCTATGTCGTCACCTTGGAATGCTGCCCCCCGGTCCTGGCTACCACCTCCTCTCATGAATACTCACTTGCTCTCAGTTTCTCTTGCCATGTACGTGTTGTCCTTGTCCTGCTTCTTGCTGACATCCTTCTGCATGCCCCTCTACTTACTGCCCCGCCTTCTTTGTTGTCATGCTCATCTGTCACCGCCCTCATTCTCTTGAGGGTTGTACCTTCTCTGCTCTGCTCCGCCACTTGCCTTCTTACCTGTCTACTCACTTCATTTCCCTCATTTGTCCGTTTTCCCACTTGTCCTCTTCCTCTCCCTCCTCGGTCACATCTTTTCGGTTCCTCTGGATTTCCTGTTTTACCCCCCGATCGGGGGTTCCCCTCTCCTCCTTTGTCATGTTCTAGGATTTTTACTAAGTTTTCCATATCCTCTATTTGGGATAGCTCTTCCTCGTTTGCATCCAAGGTTCTTCCTACATGATTGCTCCCCCAATTTTCCAGGTTGTTTGCTGGTGCGTTGCCTTTCCTTCTCACATGGGTGGGTGGGATATAGTCTAATTGCCTGGTAAGTTTGCCAATCTCCTGCACTAGCCAAGCGGTTCTCCAGCTACGACTGATCTTCTCCCATTGGGTTCCTTGCTGTAGCTATTTGACTATGTCAATTACCATTTTCAAGTCTCCTTCAACTTGTAGTTTTTGGTATTTCTCTCTTATTGTGATTTCTAACCCTTTTTTCAGCGCATGAAGCTCTGTTTCATTATTTATAGTGTTGCCACAGTCCATCACATAGATTCTGAGGGTCCTCCCCCTATCTTCTCTGAATACTCCTCTAGTCCCTGCCTCGTCGGGGTTCCCTTTCGCAGCCCTGTCGAAGTTTAGCTTGATGAACCCCTTCTGGGATCTTCTGAAGTGGTTGACCTCCTCCGCCTCATTGATTTGGTGTTTCCTGGCTGGCTTATGCATCATGCTTGGATTTAGGTTTATGCGTGTCATTATATTTGTTTCTGTTGGGTTAGTTTTCCAATCCTCCTCAAACCAGTTCTCGGTTAGAATGGTCTCTCTGATATTTTGGATAATTTGGTTCCATATTTCTGTTTTTTACTCTACCTTCCTACTTGAATATCAATCTGTTTCGTGCTTTCCATATATTCCACAAAACAAAGCCTAGTGAGAGTCTCCATGCCCTATTCAGGATCGTGTTTTGGTAAGGTTTTTTCCTCCAATTCTCTATCGTTGTTTGCATGCTATTTATATTTCTGTTGCTAATTTCAAATATTTGCTAATGTTTTTTTCCACAGGTTTTCGCTAAATTTACAAGTGTTGGTTAGGTGCTCTATTGTTTCTTATTTTTCTCTGCAGATGGAACATCTCGATGGGCCTTGCATTTTTTATTTTATTTATTTACTTATTTATTATTTATTATTATATTTTATTTTATTTTATTTTTATTCTTATTATTGTTATTTTTATTATTATTTTTTTTTCACAATGTTTTTCCACCAGATTTTCCCTAATTTCAGGCAATTGGTTAGGTGTCTATTGTTTCTTCCTATTTCCTCTGCAAGGAAATCTCTGATTGGGCGTTGCATTTTTATTTTATTTATTTTATATTTTTATTTTATATTTTATATTTTATTTTATTTTTATTATTTTATATTTTTATTTATTTATTATTTATTATTATTATTATTATTATTTATATTTATTTTTATATTATTATTATCATTTTTTTTTCCCAGTTGGTCCCATGTTAATGCTCTCCCATGGCTTAAGATTCAGGTTAAGAAGGCTATCTTCGGCCATGTTTTTGTTTTCCATATGCTTGCCCATTTTTTTGTTTCTAGATGTCTGTTATGTCCTGCTTTTGTTTGGTAGCATTCTCCTATTGTAAACATGCCTTTGATTCTATGGCCCCATCTTAGAGTGTCTGAACCTTCTTTTATCGCTATTTTCCTTGTTGCAATTTCCTTGTCATAGAGTTCCCATTGGGGTGTTGCTGGCGCTTTTGGCCAGTTTTCCTGTTGTTTCCACTTTCTCCATTATCCTTCTAGTTTCGGACATCAGTAATTTAGTAATGAGTTTCCCTCAAGTAAGTTGGTGAATTAGTTGATCTCTTTGAGCTGCGGCTGGTTGTTGAGTTTTTCTATCTGTTGCCACACTTCTTCCCAGAAGTTGGCTTTATCCCCTCCTCTAACTTCCCAGAAGTTGTGTTCTCTGATCAAATCCTATTGGCACTGGCAAGATTCCATATTGCCGAGCCTTCCTTCTCATTTTTGCTTCTCAACTTTCCTTCTAGGGACCTATGCATATCATATTTTATTTCCCATAGTTTTTTCCAAAGATCTACCCCTCCCTGTATCCATATCCACCACAACTTTGCCCCCATTACCTGATTCAGGATATAAGGATCTTGAAGTCCAAGTCCTCCCTCTTTTAGGGATTTGCTCAGCCAGCTCCAGGATAAGAGCACCCATTTCTTTGTTGTGTTAGGCCCTTGCCATAGGAATTTTTTGAACGTCTACCATTTTCTGGCAGATTGTTTTAGGGGTGGCTTCACTGGTAATTTGGTATATCGGAATGGATTGAAGCACTGATTTGAGCAGAATGATGTGGCTCGGAGTATTGAGCGCCCTAAATGTCCAGTTTTGCATTTTCCATTGAATCTTTCCCATTAGGGTGCTCCATTTGGCCACTCTGTTTTACCGGTCATTTAACTGGATACCTAAATACTTTGTAGGGAAATTCCCAATTCTGAATCCCATGGTCCTTGCCAGGAAATCTTGGGAGGGTGTTAGGGTGTTGAAGAAATATATATCCGATTTATCTTTATTTATCTCTGTACTATGGGCACTTTTGAAGTCTGTGAGGATTTCCATTATTTTTTTTGCTTCTTTGAGCATTTCCTGTCCATACAGCATGACGTCATCAACAAATTGTTGGTGGGATAGAGGGAGGTCATTTCCCCAGAGTCTTAGGCCCTTATATTGTTCTTTGTATACTTTAGCTTTTATGAGTCTTCCTAGTCCTTCTACTGCAAGGATAATCTACTGCAAGGATAAACAAGAACGGAGATAACGGGTCGCATTGCCTGAGCCCTTTGGTCTCATTGAAAGATTTTGTAGGTGATCAGTTAAGCAGTATTGACAGAACTGGAGTGGTAATCATTGACATTACCCAACTTATCCATCTTTCATCAAAGCCGAACGCCTTTAGGATTTTTTGGAGGTATCCCCAATTTAGTCTATCATAAGCTTTGGCTAAGTATAATTTTATTACATCCCCTTTTTTTTTGAATTTTTCAATAAGTGTATTGTTTCTTGTGCCACCACTATGCCGTCCATTATATTTTTGCCTTTGACAAACCCTGTCTGCTCCTGGGAAATCAACCCAGGTAGTATTGGTTTCAGTCAGTTCACCATTATTGTAGCTAAGATTTTATATGTAACATTGCAGATAGCTATAGGTTGGAATACTTGTGGTTCTTCCAAGTGCTCCATCTTTGGTATCAGGGCTAGAAATGTGGCATTCAGGGCTGGATGCATTCTTTTGGTGCATTTGGATTCCTCTACTTCTTTCACATTGTCTTTGCTCATGAAGTTCCACATAGCTTGAAAGAATTATGAAGTGAATCCATCAGGCCCATGTGCTTTATTCTTTGCCATATTTTTGATTACCTCCTCAACCTCCATTTTCGTTATGACTATTAGGAGAGCCAAATTCTGATCTCTATTTACTATTTTGGGGATATGCTGACTAATTTTGCAAATATTGTCCTCCCTTCTTATATTTGGTTCTATCAGGAGCCCTTTGAAATGCTGAACCAACAAATTCTCAATTTCGTCTTTTTGAGTTAGCCTGTTGCCTTGCTGGTCCTTTAGGGAGAAAATTCTGTTTTGCTGTCTACGTTGTACAATTGCTTTATGGAAGAATTTCATGTTTCTTTCTCCTTCTTTTAGCTATTGAATTCTTGATTTTTGTTTCCAAAGGATTTCATCTTGTTTTCTCCTTTCTTCTAGGTTATTTAGCACCAGTCCTTGCTGTTCTGCCATCTCTTCGCTTCTTCCTTCCTCTATGATTTTCTGTTGTATATATATATATATATATATATATTTTATCGTTATCTGGAGTGTTTCCAAATTATTTTCTGTTCCATTTCTTTATCCTCCCTTTTATGTCTTTTAGTCTGACTTGGAGGGTGTGCATTTGGTTTCTTCCTTCCATCCCAGTGTCAGTCTCTTTCCACCAATTCTTCATTTTATCAATAAAAGTGGGTTCTCTTAGCCATAATGCCTCAAACCTAAAGGGTATATTCTGGTTCTGATGGTTCACAACTATTTCTAATTTAATAGGCCAATGGTCCGACCCTAAACACGGGAGGATTTTTGCTTCACAGAAAATACCTTTTCCAATGAAGTGTTCTGTTGCTAAGAATCTGTCTAACCTGAATGCTATCTGTCTGCTCCCTCCCCTTTGATTGTTCCACGTGTATTTTCCATTTATGGTTGGAATATCTACCAATTTTAGTTTTTCTTGAAGGTCCTTGAACCTCTCCATCTCTGGCTCTTCTCTTTGTAGACCTCCTTTCTTCTCCTCGATTGATGTTGTCAAGTTAATGTCCCCTGCTATCATCCACAATTTTTCCTCTTATAGTTTTCCAAGCTATTGTAGTTGAAGGAGGAAACTTCCTCTTTCCGTTGGGATATGAGGACCATATACTGCATAGACTAGAAACCATTCTCTGTTTCCGATTAGCTGGAATCATCCCGTGAAGATTCTTTTCATTCCTATCCAATAATATACAATAATATCAGTAGGATTCCATAATATTCCTATACCTCCCACACTGCCTTTCGCATCTATTGACATGCATTCATATTTCAGTTTTATTTTTTTTAGGATTTCCTCTATTTTCCTTCCTAAATTTTTTGTTTCCTGTATCAGCATTAGTTGATGTTTTTCTTTTCTTAGCCTTTCCGTTAAGTGTCTCTGTTTTCCTTTACTATTAAGGCCTCTTATATTCCAAGATGTAATTATCATTGGGTTTCTTGGTTAATTTGGTGGAATACTGCCGATAGTGGTACTACCCTCCCTGTATTTACTAGCATTTCTCCCATGATATGTATCGATTCCTGTAGGTTTCTTCGACCACTTTTCTTTCCACCTTTAGCTTTTCTCTGGTGGTCTTGAGTGTTGTCCTGTTGAAGGCCTAGTTGTTCTGTAATCTCCATTTTCCCTTGTCCCTGTTTCACTTGGTATTGTTGAAATGTTTCTTTGTATAGTCATTTTTTCTCTTCTGGAATGAATCATTCGTCTAGGTGTCTCCATTCATTTAGTAGTTTACTTAGCACCTCTTCTTCTGAGATTAGTTCTTCTCCTTTGCTTGTATCTATTTCCATTGTAATATTATCCATCTTCTCCCTCTCTTCCTTTTCCTCCTTCTCCGTCAGTTCACTCTAGGCTTTCCTCTTGGGTTTTGAGTTACCTTGGCTTGTGTTATTTTCCTTTCCTTTTCCTCCTGATAGTCCATTGTTTGGGTCTTGTTGTTATCTTCTTCTTCTTCTTCTCCTTATAGTACTTCAAAGTTTTTTGTATTGCTAGGATGGGCTTGTTGTTCTTTCTTCCCCCGCTGGCGTTCTTTCTTGTTTGTCTTCTTTTCCTTTTTACTTCTTGAAACCCTTCCTTGTCTTCTTGGTTTTTCCTCTACTGTTTATGCCTGCGCTCCTCTTCTTCTATATTGAGTGGGCATTCCTTAAAAATATGTCCATACTCATGACGTCTTCTACATTTGAATGGAATATGTTCATAGTCAAGGGTTTGCTGCCATACCTCTTTGTGATACTCTAACTCTACTATGTCTAGAATAGGGTCTGCTATATTCATGTAAACACAAATTCTAACATATGAGGTGTATATTCCTTCTTTTGTCGTTTCTGCTATTTTGACAAAGCTGCCTATCGTGTTTCCTATGCCCTCTAGAATCTCTGGGTCCCAGAAGTTCATTGGAAGGCCAAATAACCTAACCCATACCGGGGATGCCAAGAATTTTTCCTTGTCTGGGTTATAACATTCTTCCTAGTATCTCATGAACAATCCAACATTATAATGAAAATAAGGGCCATTCTAATTTATTTTTTTTTATCTTGCAGGTTTGAGAATATTACCATGAAGAAGCCTCTTGGTCCCAGCTTTAGCTCAATGTGGCATCGGGGTTGCCATTTTTGCTGAATCCATTTGGTGAGGTCCTTTTGCGTCGAAAGTACTCCAATGAACTTGCATATGAGCGCATGGTCTTTCATGTAGCTTCTGTATCGCTCTAGTTTGTTCATCGGAATTATTAATCTTGGTTTCTTCATCGCACATGGTAAACATTTGCCTCTATTGCCTTCCTGCCATCGTGCTCCAAGGATAGGTCCTGGTTTTCTTATTTCTCCCACCTGGTTACTAGTGTTCTGGCCTTCCTCTGCCTCCGCATCTCGATAGGAAGGGATCGCTGCCCCCCTCTCTGCCTCTGTCATTTTCTTCTGATTCTTGGTTTCTGGGTTTGTCTCTTGCTGTAGTCTATATTTCTTACTAGCGCTACCTAACTCATGGGCACCTGACCATTAGGGTTGCAGAGCTTCTTGAACTTATGCGGCTTAGGCTAAGATTTTATATTAAATAGATATTTATATAAAGAGTAAATTAATTAGTTTTTAATCTATAAACTAAAATATATATTAAAATGATATAATCACATAAAGTTTTATAAAATGTTTCAAAGACAATTCTGAGATAGGAAGTTAAGGTTTTGAGAGTGGTGGTAAGGAAGCATGAAGCGTAGAGCACAAATTTTTTTTTTGGGAGGAAGGGGGCTAACTCCTTCTTATAGAAACATAGTAGTAGGTTTAGGATTTGAGGTAAATGGATCCTCTCATAGTTTCAACAATATAGGCAAAGGAAAAAAACCAGGATCAAGGTCCTTCAAATCATTAAGAAGAGAACAATAAAGGATTAAAGGTAGAGTAGGAAGGATCGATAAATGAAAAAATAGGTGGGCAATAAGAAAAACTAGGATAATGTATTCTACAAGTGAAAAAATACCCAAATTTGAGATTAGCTCACCAAAATTGACGAAATAAGTACAATAAATGTAGGACCATGCATTGATTGAAAAAAGTATGGGTTTATGGCCAACTAATAGAGTCTATTGGAAGAAATCGTAGTCAAAATGGGGATTGGAACTGAAGCTAGGTTCCAAAGGCTTATTTGAAACTATATTCAACAATTTGGAAGACAAAAATCAAAATTTTCAAAATGATTCGTACTTTTTTCAACTCATCTCAATTATATCTACGATTTTGGAAGGAGTGTTTTTGTCCACACAAAGAGCAATTCTAAAAAACCCTTGTATGGGTAAGGTTATACTCCTTGCCATTAGAATTTTTGGATCCATAACATTGGAAGGCATAGATAATGCCTTGGGGTCATATGTAATGAGCTCAAAAGCCACAAAGCATGGAAAATACACATTGCATTCTCGAATTTGTTTTTACATGAATATTTATCAACCATTTCTAGCTAATATATGAAAATCTCTTATCAAGATAACACATGGTACCAACCCATCAACTATGAGTGCATTCCCTTCATATGTAGGAATTTCCATGAGCATGGGAATTTATTCTAGTAATTTCCTTTAAAATCACCGCATCAAGTCGCAAAACCCCAACCAATGAAAGATCACAAGAGTATTAAGAAGGTCCCATCCAAAAATGATACAAGAAAAGAACCCATGGAAATGCATATAAGGAAAATACAAAGAATGAAAATAGATATGAAGCTTTAGCTACATGAGAAGAAAACCAACAAAATGTTGACCTGAGTAGGAGGAACCAATTCAAAACAATGAAGAAAAGAATAAAACCAAAGAAAATGACGAGGAGCCATAAATGTAGGAAGTAAAAGAGGAATTGATATAAACATAAGAAGTAAAGGATACAGATCTAGAGTAATTGGACATACAAACCATAACAACAACTTTGGAAGACCAGGATCCTCTAAAAATTTTGGAGCGGGAAGTAGAACTCATATTCATAGCATGTATCCAAGCATAGAGAATACAATTCCATCCAATGAAAGGTAAACATAATGTTAGTTCCTCTTTGTTAGGAGTTTGAAAAATTAGTAGCAAAGAAATTTCAAAAAAAAAAAGATGAGAAAAAATGAAACACAAATAAAATAATAAATTGCTTCAGGAAATGGGAGAAAAACTTATGCAATTTTGGTAGGATAAGCCTAATGATAGACACCTACCATCTCATGTCTTCTACTCAATCATGAAAATCATCTCATGGAATATGAGGGGTTTGAATGGAAAGTCTAAACACAGACTCCTCAAGGAAAAAAATCGAAATAGAAAATGATGTAGTAGTTATGATGCAACAAACGAAATGTAGAGAGAACCATATCACCAATATAGCCCCAGAAAATCGAAGAGGTTGCCAACATATCACCATTGATGCTAGAGGGGCATCAAGAGGCTTGACAATATTATGGAATCCAAGAGATATTTCTATTTTATGTTTTATTGCTACATCCAAATCAATCTCAGGAAAATTCCAAAAACCATGATCAAAACTCAAAGGATATATAACCAATCTGTATGGTCCCATATTTTTGGGAACAAACTAGAATTTCTCATCAACATAAAAAACTAAAAACTTAATTAGAAGCAAGAAATTGGATAATTAGAGGAGATTTTAACTTAATAGAATATCTCATGGAGAAAAAGGGGGAATACCTAACCTAAAGGAGGGATCTTAGCACTTCAAAGAAATGATTAAAGAGTTAAAATTAGTGGACATGGAAACTACCAATGCGAGTTACACTTGGAAAAACAAAAGACAAGGTACTTCTCAAATAGCCTTGTGTTTGGATAGATTCGTGGTATCAGAATAGTTAGTAGTCCAAGGTCTCCACATGGAAGCATCCATACTACCAAGCCATGGGTTAGACCACTGACCAATAAGATTGATAGTAGACTAGCAAGGGATCCCCCAAAAAAACCTTTCAAATTTGAAGCCCATTGGCTAAGGCACCACTCTTTTAAATACAATGTCACAAAATGGTGGAGTGAGGCACCAATTATCAAATATACTACAATGAATAACTTCCAACAATGTTTAAAATATATTCAAAATTAGTTGAGATACTGGAATAAGAAAGAATTTAGAAATATGCATGAAGCAAAATGACAACTTAATCAGGAAAGTGTAGAGATAATAACATAAAAATAATCCAAGAACGGAAAAAAAACCTGGAATAAAAGGAAGCTTAACCATATGCAGAGTTGGAGGAAAGATATCAGTAAAAGTAAACCCTATGGAAACCAAAATAAAGGATTCAATGGCTTAAAGGAGAAAAGAACACAAAGTTTTTTCACAAATAAATGATTATATACATATGATTTAAAAAAATCTCTTCTATCAATAGTTCCCATGGAAACATATTAGAAAATAAACAAGAGTTCATCTCTTTCTACAAACAACTTTAACTAAGCTAACTATTGACAACAAGTCCACAATAAAAAATATCACTCAAAAAATTCTAGCACTTGTAACACCAAAGAAAAACACATTTATACTTAATGAAATCTCAAAAATGGAAGTGGGACAAACTATGATGAAAATTAGTAGAGGAAAAGAACTAGGGCCACATGGATTTACAACGGACTTACTTCAAGAAAGCTAGTCTATTATTTTAGAGGACATATGGGAACTAGTGGATAATTCAAGAAGAAAAAACTTCATGGATTCTGCATTGGATGCCTCATTTATTGCATTGGTACCAAAAGACAAGAACGGTGATACCCCTTCCTCTTTCAGACCCATAACACTCTTTAATGTGATTTATAAAATTGTCTCAAAAGTTATTGTCAATAGACTAAACCTAATTCTTTAAAAAATTATCTCCCTTAAACAAATAAGATACATGGAAGGACGAAAGATTCTAGATGACTTTCTTCGTGCTAATGTAATAATATATTCTTTAAATAATATCAAGAAACCTGGAATGCTCATATAATTGGACCTTTCTAAGGTATTTGAAAGGTTAAGTTGGAAATACATGTTTCATATTCTTAGAGCCTTTGTATTTTTAGAAAAATGGGTACGTTGGGTCCTAACCCTTTTATGGAAAGTTTAAATTGTTATTCTAATAATGGGACTCCCTCAGATACCTTCATGCCAACATGAGGCATAACGCAAGGGGTTCATCTTTCATTATTTCTATTTCACTTAATGGTGGAAGGTATTGGATATGATATCAAAGTGGCTGCTCAAAAAGGGAAAATAAAATGTCTCAAATTATATAACGCAAAATCATCCATAACTCATCAACAATTTGTGAATGATACAATGTTTTCAAGTTGCCCCTTAGTTAGAGAATCTAGAAACTTTGAGAAAAATTTGGAGGAATTCCAAGCTACTTTTGGAATGGAAAAAAAAGGGGTAAATCCCAAATCTTCTTTTTCAATACACCACCTGCAATGCAATCACACATATCTATAACCCTTGAAATATAAGGGAGTCCCCTTCCATCCAAATATTTTGGAGCACCTCTTCTAGAAAAATCATGTTGGCCGAATAAATCATTCTTGCGGACAAGACCGATCTCCCTAGTATCGAATGACATCTAGCAACAAAGAGCACAAGCAAATCTACTTTTCTCTAAAAATGTTTCAATTCATAAATGAAAACTAAGAGGTGTAACAGACCCTACCTCGGTCCGACGCTTGTTTGTGGCAGCTTTATTCCAACAGCTTCAAGCAATTCCCTTTTAATAACCTGCATACACAAACAAACACACATCAAAGAACACCTGCATAGATACTATAATAAAACATGTTCATTATGAAGATAAAGGAGCTCATAAAATAAACCATTAGAGACAGTTCATTGAGAAAAATAAACTTGATTGTATTAACTTTATGAATAAAAGAACCTTACAACCTTTGCCTTAATGTTGCACAAGCTCTTTCCAGGGTCTAGAAGGAATCTCCTATACACTGACAAGCCTCACTCACTTCCCAAATGAAATGAAAGGTATGTGATCTCTCCTCTCACAAGCTCAAAAAGGAAGTCTAATTTCCAGCAGCATTTACCCTCAAGAATCTTCAGCTTTCCACCTCTCCTGCAACCAGCACAATGCCTGAATTTATAGTGCAAATGGAGGAAGTTGCAGGTCCACCATTGAAGGGATAAGTTCCTCCTTCAATGGGATAAGCACCTCATATCATGGAGTTATCTCCCTTAGTTATGGAATGGATGAACCAAGGTGGAGCGAACTTGCCAGCGTAATATTCCTTCTAGAAGCATCCAGAAGTGACCCAAGGTGAGTTTTTAAGAGTGAACTCACGTCTTTTTAACTTTTACAGGGGTTCGCACCCATCACTTAATAGACAGAGCGGTTAGGTTCGCAGGGGACATGACCATTGGGTGCGATATTGCAGGCAATGCTAGGAGAAAGTGCGAAACCAGGATTTGAGATATTTTTAAGGTCTTTCTCCCATTTTCAAGGCTTGATATGAAGAGCTGAGGCTTAAGACTTGCAAAGGAGGTATGTATGAGTGGTGATGGA
>APFE030157279.1:163290-187171 GCA_000404065.3 Pinus taeda
GTTTTTCAATTTTAGGGAGTCAGAAGAAAAACTTAAGAAAACTCCATGGTTGTCCTTTTTCGTAAATTTGTGTCTCGCAAGCCCGAAAAGGTATAAAATAATACTTGAGAGAACCGCTTGAACATTACGATCAAGGAGTACTTTTCATAATTAGTTTCTTCAATCTAAAAAAGTAAAAAGCGATCGAAAACACGTCATTTTATTACTAATATCGAACTCGAAACGATAAAAGTCTGGCAATCTTTTCATGTTTATACGGTCAGAAAAGAGCTATAAGTGGACCATCTTTTTAATTCCATTTTAACGAGTCTAAAAAGAAAAACTCGGCAATCTTTTCATATTTTATGAGTCAGAAAAGAGCTTAAAGAGGACTCATCCTAGAGGAACGAGTGGTATAAAGGGTAGCAACTGGTTCCGACAATGGTGGAATTGCTCAAAACATGTAATGGTCAAGAGGCTAGCTAACAAAACCACTCATAACTGCGGTCCCTTAGGAAAGGTAAAACAACCAAGTGAAAGCATATGATCAGCCAAAGAGATGGGGGCGATGGAATGAAAATAACCAAGGCACATCTAACATAAATTAGTAGATAAAAACGACAACCACGAGATGTAAATCTGGTACGGGTTCATTTTTACACAAGCTTGAACTGTAGACTCTAGAGAACTCTGCTTGGACTCCGTTTCATGTTTATACAAGCTTGAAACGAAAAACTATGCTTGTTATCAGTTCGCATGGCCCCTGGCATAATGGTGCAAAACAAGATACATGCCCCCCAAGCTTCATTGCATTCAACCAGGTGGATGAAATGAAGGTTTACTTTCAAATTCTTGAAAAGACTAAACTCGAAAAGGGAGTTGTTTCATTTTAATTGAGGTTGACACAAGAAAAGAAATATCCTCAAAACCCTTGTTTCATTTTTTCAAAACGAGCTTGTCACAAGACATGGAACTATGCTCTAAAATCCTTGATTCATTTTTTAACGAGCTTGACACAAGACAAGGAAATATGCTCAAGATTCCATTCATTTTTTAACGAGCTTGACACAAAACTAGGAACTATGCTCATGACTCTACTCTCTACAATCTACCTATATAACCTACTAATTCATTTTTTTTTAAATGAGGTTGACACAGGAAAAGAATTTTCCTCATACCTGATTTATTTTTTAACGAGGTTGACTCAGTAACAGGAAATTTCCTCGAGACTCCTTGTTTCATTTTTTTAACGAGCTTGACACAAGGAACCATGCTCATAATTCCTACTCTCTACAATCTACCTATCTAACCTATCCTTGTTTCATTTTTGAACGAGGTTGACACAAGACAAGGAACTATCCTCATACCTGATTCATTTTTTAATAAGGTTGACTCAGTGACAGGAACTTTCCTCGAAACTCCTTGTTTCATTTTTTAACGAGCTTGACACAAGACAAAGAACTATGCTCTTAATTCCTACTCTCTACAATCTACCTATATAAACTATCCTTGTTTCATTTTTTAACGAGCTTGACACAAGACAAGGAACTATGCTCATACCTGATTCATTTTTTAACAAGGTTGACTCAGTAACAGGAACTTTCCTCGAAACTCCTTGTTTCATTTTTTAATGAGCTTGACACAAGACAAGGAACTATGCTCATACCTGATTCATTTTTTAACGAGGTTGACTCAGTAACAAGAACTTTCCTCGAAACTCCTTATTTAATTTTTTAACGAGCTTGACACAAGACAAGGAACTATGCTCAAGACTCCTTGTTTCATTTTTTAACGAGGTTGAGACAAGAACAAGCTATCCTCGCGTCTCACTGATTATGGTTTCCAACTGGAAGAAAGACATGTCAATGGACACACCTTGATCATAGCTTCCAAGAGGTCTTCATCAGAAGGAAGAATAGTTCTCTGGAAGGAACACATGTCAAGGGACTCAAGAGGGATAAGAACATCATGTTCAAGAAATCCCATAGAGTTTTCCATGTCAATTACCAGATCTAAATCAAAGGAAGATGAGAAAACAGTGGGAGGCTCACTTACATCGGTAACTGAAAACATGGGACTAGTTGCCACATAATTAACCTGTGGCGGGGTAGATACCACTTTAGAAATGGGAACATTTAGGGGTGTCATATTATTGGTAGTTGAAACAAGACTAGGGAACAAAAGCTGGTCTACAGTGACAATATTTCCATTGTGAGGGAAAGACATCACGCAAAAGAGTGTCGATACGACAGCTTTCATTGCATAAACATGGTCATGCCCAAGGAGTAAATTGAAATCCAAGGGATCTCAAACTACCATAAGATCAATATAGACAGTTTTACCTTCCAAAGTAATAGAAAACATAGGAAGGATCCCTAAAGGTTCACTAATGGTTTTATTAAAAGATTTCAGATTCTACGTAATAGGCACAAGCTGAGGGGAATCCAAAGCTTTCCAAGCAGTTGAGGATAAAATACTAACAGAAGCACGTTCATCTACTTGTGTGCGATGTATGTCCCTACCACCAGCCTTGACAATGATTTGGAAAGGGATGGAGGAAGGAAGACGAGGTTCTGTTAGTTTATTCCAATCAAAGGAAAAGACCTCAGTACTTGGAGGGGGTTCTATAGAAACAGGTGAAATGCCCCCCAGCGTAGAAGAATCTGACGTAACAAGAAGAACCTGAGTGGTATGAAGTTCACTCTCTAAAGGGAGAGTGGGATCGACCGAATGTGAAATTGAATCGACCACTTGATCAACTAATGGATCATCAACCTGAGTGATATGAGTTTCACTCTCCAATGGAAGAGTGGGATTGACTGTACTTGAAATTAGATTAATCACTCTGTCAGTTGACGGTAGGTTGGGAGAAAGTTTACGGTGACTAGTTGGAAACTCTTGTTGTGGACCAGTAAGGTTTTCCAACAATTTTGAGGCTTCATCCATGAGAGAAAATGTGAGTTTGATGACTCCCTTCGCAACAAGGAAACCTAACTTTACCCTTTTTCCCAGGAACCTGACTATCACTGGTTGATGGATCAATGGAAAGCTGATGAGATTTTTCTGACCATACTTCCAAAACCTTTGGAATACCAAGACAATTGATAAGGAATTTGTCACCCTTACAAAGCCTGCAAGGGTATTTGGGTTTACGATGCATGTTGGAGGTTTCCTCAATACAACTAACACTTACATGCATGGTTGGTTGGTTAACTTCTTTCTTATCTTGCTTCTTCTTCTTCTTCTTCTTCTTCTTCTTCCCTTTCTTCTTCTTCTTAGCCACCTAGTTACTAGCGTCAAGGATTTTACCAAGCGAAGAGGAAGAAATGGAGGAAGAAATATTAGGCGAAGAAGGTAAAGGGTCAACAGAAGGTTGGTGATGTTGAGATGGTGAACTCTGTTGAGGTGAAGCATTCGGTTGAGGTGGAACAATTGGAGTATTTGGGGCCAACAAAGTTGAAAATAACCATATCGGTAAACCTATTGTAAATCCAGGTAATGAAAAAGTAGCCATGTAAGGAGGACCAACATTTTCAAAGCAAGGAAAAGTACTAGGATTCTCGTTAAGAGGGGTTCCTTGGTTGGTAAATTCCAGAATAGTTGCCATTATATTCAACTTCAGCAAATTTGATTAACAATTCAAAACTAAAATTAACAATTCACAATTCACACCTAATAATTAAAATTCACAATTCACACCTATGGTCTCTAAAAGTAAAAACAAACAAATTAACACGCGCTATCAAATCTAGGAGTCAAACCACACACAAACAGTAACTTTCCCCGTAACCGAAAACACTATTTGTGATGAATCCAACCTCGGAATTCAATATAGAATGGTGTTGAACAGTTACCCACAACTTGCTTAATGAACAGTCTGGCACAAGTTTCTCCACAAAACTGTCTCGAGTGAAGATAACCCCCCAGAGAGTCCAAGTGAGTCTAGTCGACGTCTGCTCCAGGTACAGTGGGATCTTCCCTCCATCGTCACCTTAGGAAAAAATCCTATAGATTATGGCCACTATTACCAACAGAGACAAATATACCTGGGGGAATAGTCTACGATCCGATACGCACGCAAGGGCAGAGTAACAAAGCTCAATCCCCTTGAAGGCTCCTTGACATAATCCAAGGTTTACCAACAAGTGACCCCAGGCTCCTCGAAAATGGTTAATCCGAGGTTTACCATTTTTAATACGTGAATATCTGCTATCGTTCCCAATGAGGAATGATTGATTACCTCACTGTTCAGATATGATCTCCTGCTTCTCCTTTAAGAGGAGCTTTCCCAGAGCATAGATGTAACAATTGGAATTTCTTCCTACCGCAAAATCGACTACTTGTTTGTTTTACTGTCTTGGAGAGTTAACTAAAACCTATTCCAAGACACTAACCTAAGCTAGATTGGTGGAAAGAGACCTAAAAATGCAAAAATTACTAGATGAATTTTAATTAAGTGTTGTGTTGTTTAGGTTGTTATTACTCAAAAGGGTAAATGGATATGAAACCAATGGTGTTATGACCTGACCCAAAACTGAATGCAATCGAATATGATAATGTAATCTTTTCAATTTGATGAATCCTAACTAAAGTAATGAGAGAGTTTCCATTCACTTCCAAAAATGCAAAAAATTGATCACTAAGAGAAAATATAACAAATTCTCTAATGCACTAATTTCATCATGAAAAACTAATGCAAATCAATTCCAAAACAGTTTTTATTTTTATTTTTGTGTGTTAAAAACAAACATAAAAATATGCAAATTCAAATCAAAGAAAACTGATCTAAATCTACGATTGATTTTTCAGAACGTAAACTATGCAATTGTAATCTATGCACAATTTACTTGAAAAGTATGCAAATGTAATCTATGCACATTTTTCATTCATATTATGAAAATGAGAATTCTAATTATGCAAATGTGATCTATGGAAGAGAATTCTCAAACACAAGATGATTCTAATTTAATCTAAGAACCAATCAAGTGCAAGTCAAGAAAATTGGGCGAGAGTTCCAAAGATCAAAAAATAAAAACACTCAAAGGCAATTAACACTCATACACAATTTAGCCCCCCTCGGCGAATGAGGGAGAAATTTTTTTTCAAAAAAAAAAGAAGCAAAAAGATGCACAATTATGAAAAGACTGAGACAAACCTCCAAGTAATGACCAAAGGAAATCAAATTAAGAATTTCTCAAAAAAGAAACTCAAAACACCCAATTAACTTAATGAATATTGATGAGAGGAAGAATTTGCTGAAAGAAACTCATAAACAAGGCTTTTTGACAGGATATATGCAGATCTGGGCAGAGACTAAAAGCTATAAAATAATCTAAACTAAACTAGATGAAAATATTTTAGGATTTTCAAAAATTTTTACAGGGTCCGCAGGCCCCCAGTGAAACCAGGTACGGTGCCGCTCTGTGTTACACTGTAACAGTGTGGACAGGTCTGCACTGTACCTAGCGCAGAAGGTGCGGTCCTCTTCCAAAAATTTGAAAAATAAAAATCAATCCAGGACCTACAAACTACCCAATCCCACACACATCAAACAAAAACCAAAAACCAAAAATCAAGTTTCTCAAATCAAAGATAAAGGAAAATTAAACAATCAAATCCCGTTCCCAGTGGAGTCGCCAATTTGTAGGCCGGATAAATCGTTCTTGCGGACAAGACCGATCTCCCTACTATCGAATGATATCTAGCAGAAAAGAGCACAAGTAAATCTACTTTTCTCTAAACATGTTTCAATTCATAAATGAAAACTAAGAGGTGTAATAGACCCTACCTCGGTCCAACGCTTGTTTGTGGCAACTTTATTCCAAAAGCTTCAAGCAGTTCCCTTTTAATAACCTTCATACATAAACAAACACATCAAAGAACACCTGCATAGATACTATAATAAAACATGTTCATTATGAAGATCAAGGAGCTCATAAAATAAACCATTAGAGACAGTTCATTGAGAAAAATAAACTTTATTGTATTAACTTTGTGAATAAAAGAACCTTACAACCTTTGCCTTGACGTTGCACAAGCTCTTTCCAGGGTCTAGCAGGAATCTCCTATACTTTGACAAGCCTCACTCACTTCCCAAATGGAATGAAAGGTATGTGATCTCTCCTCTCACAAGCTCAAAAAGGAAGTCTAATTTCCAGCAGCATTTACCCTCAAGAATCTTCATCTTTCCACCTCTCCTACAACCAGCCCAATGCCTGAATTTATAGTGAAAATGGAGGAAGTTGCAGGTCCACCATTGAAGGGATAAGTTCCTCCTTCAATGGGATAAGCACCTCATATCATGGAGTTAGCTCCCTTAGTTATGCAATGGATGAACCAAGGTGGAGCGGACTTGCCAGCGTAATATTCCTTCTAGAAGCGTCCAGAAGTGACCTAAGGTGACTTTTTAAGAGTGAACTCATGCATTTTTAACTTTTACAGGGGTTCGCACCCATCACTTAACAGACAGAGCGGTCAGGTTCGCAGGGGACATGACCATTGGGTGCGGTACCACAAGCAATGCTAGGAGAAAGTGCAAAACTAGGATTTGAGATATTTTTAAGGTCTTTCTCCCAGTTTCAAGGCTTGATATGAAGAGCTGAGGCTTAAGACTTGCAAAGGAGGTATGTATGAGTGGTGATGGACTCACACAAATTGTAGAAAGTCATGGTGACAATTTTTTGTGTAACAACTCATTGAGATAAATCTATTGGGAGGAGCGTCTAAGTAAATTTGAAACAAAATTTTCAATTTGGGCTTTTAGATAGCTTAATTTTGTTGGAAGAAAAATATTACTCAAGTCCATGCTCTAGGTAATTCTAATTTACTTGTTCCCAGCTTGGCAGCCCCAAATATCATCCTAAAAAAAGGAAACCTTTAATGGCTCAAGCTATTGTTGAATCGTCTAATGAGGAAATGAGGTCTTTTATATTTCCCTAAATGGATCTCAAATAGGCTTCACTCCATTTTTTTCCAAGGGTGGATGAGTGTATTAAAATTTCTTCCACGAATACATCTACTTCTAAATATGGACTCTTCCATGTTGATAACGAAATTCCAAGAAGAAAATTTCTCATGGTAAGCCATTAGCATATACACATTAACTATAATGCATATGTCATTACTTGGAATTTATAGAATATGAACAACAATCCAATGTTTTTTGTTGTTGTTGTTGTTCTGCTAACACTTAAAAAGACATCGTGAACCATAATGTATAAAGACCTCCACATTATGTGGTCCAAATGCTAGTGCATTAATTCTCTTCCATATATTCCTATAGTTTGAAAGGACTTCACTCTCCCCTAACATTTTCTCCTAGAGAAGGAGGGTTAGGGGCTTCTCTTTGTTCTTCAAACTTATAACTTCAAAATTTTCGTATCACTACCTAACCCTTTACATTTCTAGGATATTGTCTTCACCATTTACTTGAGGATTTAGGATTTCACCTTTGCACGAGGGTTGGTCCACTTCACTTCCTTGTGTTTCTTTATCTTCCAAATGAAAACCTATATGGTAGTTTGTGTCCCAATATTGTTATCCTTGTCTACTTATCATTATGGATTTCCCTATTTGCTTTCTGTCCTAACTTTTTTGGGATCCTATTGTGACCTACATATTTCACCATTTCCCCTTCAAATTTTTCATTCATTGAGTCCAAAAGGGAAGAGCATTGAGAATTTTTCGGAAACTTAGGAGAAAGATAAACCTCCTCCTCCTTTGATTATTTGAATTCCTTTTGAATCGATATGTCTTCTAATTGAGGGACATCATTTGATCTCTCCTTTTTTTCTTTATTTGTGTTTATTAGTTGTTGATCCCCTTGATTTTCCATATTTTGATTCTCATTGCCCTCTCCAAGTTGTTCTAATTTTTCATAATGGTTTCCCTATGAAAATATTCCTTTACTTTTACTAAAAGATGAGGCTTACCCTTCTATTATTTTCTTTGGAGAAGAGGGGGCCTTAGGACCCTCAATATTTGACCCAAGTTCTTTCCCTATTGTAGCTTAGTTATTGCTCTTCTTCATCTCTCTTGTTTCCATTGGTCATCGTCCTCGAGTTCTTTTTGTTTATCCCCCACTTTTGGTAAATTTCTTGTGAAGTTCCCATACTCATGGCATAATTTACACTTGAATGGTAGCTTATCATAATCCACTTGCTGCAAAAATGTATATTTGTCTAGGGTTAGTTGGATTGCTTCTCGCAAGCATTTCTCTAAATAGACTTCAAACCAATCCAATATTAGGAAATCATTCCTTCTCATGGCTCATTACAATGAATGTGTCTCCCAAGGGCATTTCCAATATTGAAAAATGTATCCTCATTCTAGTAGTGCAGTGAGAAATAAAGGGGTTTGATTGACATCGAAATTGTAAACATAATATTGTTTTTAGGGTTGAAATCAGGTTTCCACCTATCTAGGTACAATACTTGAGACCCCATAAAATACAATCCACTATGAGAGATCAGATCCCAATTTTATTTTTCCTTTAACAATAAAGTGAAAAACCCTCTCCCACATAAATAGGTTGAGATTTTTCCCTTAATAAGAGGGCACAAATTCTTTTCGACCTAGGAATTTAACGAATAGGGGGAGGGAAAATCCCTAATAAATTTCCCCACCAACCCTTTTCAGTTAAACATGGAGCCATGGAACATGATGGGTTTGAAGTTACAAATATATTAAAGATATCAACAATATTTTTCATGAATTGAGTGGGTCTAGCTTTCTAGACTCTCAGAAAAAACAATAATTCCACAATGTTGGGAGCTGGGGGAGTTGGACGAGGCATTGGCCCTCCTAAGTCCAATGTTATCATTATTGGTAGATCCATGGATAGGGTTTTAGGCAATTAGTGAAAATAGTTCCTAAAGCTTCGAATCAAAACAAATTACTCTAATATAGTCATTAAAATTCTTGCAAATACTATTTTGGTTAAAACAATCTTTGTTTTTACATTCACCTTCCTAAATGTATCCATTGTATCATTTCTCCATTTTTATCCTTTTAACATTTACCATTTATCATTTTACCTTCTCCATTTACCATGAACAATTATCCATTTTCCATTATTTTATTGTTTTCCATTATTAAAATATTCTCATACTATTCAATATTTTCCCCTTTTCCCCTAGATCTAACATCCTCATGACTCCTGATTATTTTATTATAATTTCCCATATCATTTTTTTATCCCAAGGTGGCATGGAGGTATCTAACATCCTCATGACTCCTCATTATTTTATTATTATTTCCCATATAAATTTTTATTATTATTATTTCCCATATCATTTTTTTTATCCCAAGGTGGCATGGAGGTATCTAACATCCTCATGACTCCTCATTATTTTATTATTATTTCCCATATAATTTTTTTTTATCCCAAGGTGGCGTGGATGCATGGATGTATCAATCTTGATGACTCCTTATTATTTTACTATTATTTCCCATATCATTTTTTTATCCCAAGGTGGCATGGGGGTATTGTTTGGACACTAATGACTAGGAAATGAGTTGGTGGACAATGTACAAAAGTTTACATTGTCCACAAACTATGCAAAGGCCCATGAATCTCTATGCTTAATACGTGAACACTATGGGGGATTATATATTTATAAATATGTTGAATTATATTAATGCTATGCATGTGGTATTAAAAGATGGATTTATAAATCAAAGTCTAACATTCATGTGGAGCAGATCAATGAGTGCTAAGTCACTATCTTCTAAAGGCCATAACTTGAGTTCCCAATGTACGAATTGGGAAAATGAGAGCTTATTGGAAAGCTAGAAGCATGAAAAACACAATAGGAGTGTTTTCCTTGGATATAAGTATATATATCATTTCATCAGATTAAAATAAAAATCATGAACATTTTGGGTTTGTCCCTAAATTATTTTTGGAAAATATTTATAATATATGAAATGGGACCCAAATTGGAGAATGAATTCCTAACTTCATATTTTCAAAGTTGATCTTCATTTAATTAAAATAAAGAGGAAAAACGTAGCCATCAAGTAGTTGCAAAGATGAATAGAAGATTATAAATGTAAAATGGGGCACTATTTGGAGAATGAATTCCTGACTTCATATTTATAAATTTGATCTTCATTCAATTAAAATAAAGAGGAAAAACCTAACCATAAATTAGTTTCAAAGATGAATAGAAGATTATAAAGGGAGAAAATCAAATTCAGAAAATAGGGGTTGGAGTTCTATCAAAGAGGAAGTTTCCTTTCTAGAAGTTCTTGTGAATTGACTTTCTCAACTTTCACTCTCATATATTCTTATATATTTTTGTTTCCATTAGGTTTTCCATGTGTGCTCAACAATAGGTAGAACTATTTCTAATTAGGTCTTCCCATCTCTTCCAAGAAATTCATATTGTATTTCAGATCCAAGGTTGTGAGATACTTGCTTCTACTAAAACAAATGCAGTTTAATTATATTTTATCTATTTTCCATTTAATATGTTACTCTAGTTTTCAGACAATGTTAAACTTGTCATATGGGGATATTATTATTAATTTCTCCTATAAATAACTATTCAAGTTTCATGTTGTGGGTGTAGGTTTTTACTATGTAGATTCAACAACTCATGTGATATGCTAAAACACAAGACAATAATCTACTCTGCTCTTCAACAAAAACCAAATTGATTGATGAAAACAATAACCAAAAAACGAAGAATACCAATCGCACATAACACATTATTTCTCTAGGGAAAGTAACTGCTAAAAACCTTGACTACCTATATTGCATTAACCAAAAGATCTGAGAAGAAAATGCAATGCTTGTTAAACCCAAAACAGTTTTTGCATAAGTATAATCTAACTCTCTGCCTCATAAGCCAACTCAGCCAACACTTAGCCAAATCTATTGTTTGCCAAGGTCCTACTTCCTTGCACTATCTCTATGGGAATTATCCCATATTTAATTAGGAAATCCTCATCCAAAACTGCGTAATCCATCCACAGGCCCTCAACTGATAGTACATTGTCCCTGAACTCTAATATAAATTGGGTCTTCCTTTGAAATGACATGCATGAACTATTTATGAATGAATCTTTGGTTAACTAGTGTGGTACTGAGGATGCTCTGGTGCACATCCCCACTACTAGACTTCCTACTAGTTCCTCCAATAGTTAGAACTAGTTGAACTGACTATAGCTCGGTTAGACTGAGTTATCTAATTACAACTCAAAAGGACTCAACCTGTGCCCCTACAATTTAGGGATCACTCTACATGACTCCAGATAAACTTCCAACTCGAATTTCCTAAGTCAATTAAGTCAATTTAACTTAATTAACTATTAAAAGTTGCTATGAGAATAGAATTTTGATTTAATTCAAGGACAAATTAATTTGGAATTTACTGTTTCTCTTTTTAACACTCCCTCTCAACAAGAAAGGGATTATCTGCTACCCTGATCCTGCCTCTGTGAAACTCAAATTTTCATATTGACAAGGCCTTTGTCAAAATATATGCATCCCGCTCCTTTGTGGAAATGTACTCCAACAACATAATTCTCCTCTACACACAATCTTGAGGATGATGATATCATATATCAATATGCTTGGAATTATCATGAAAAAACTCAATTTTCAGAGAGTTTGATACAACTCTGATTGTCATGGTAAATCATAGTTAGATCCATTTGCTGACCAAATAAACCAACAAGAATATTCCTCATCTAGATAGCCTCGCATATTGCTTGACTGGCAACCATGTACTTTGCTTCTGTTGAATTGAGTGCAACTGATCTCTATTTCCTATTGTATCAAGAAACAAATTCTAACCCAATATTGAATATCCCACCTAATGTGCTCTTCCTGTCAGATGGACTCCCTACACAATCTGCATTGGTGAAGCCTTGAAGCTTCACTCCCTCTTTCCATATGTACCATAAACCATTGATATGGAAATGAGATCTAAGAAAATGTTTAAGGTATTAACGATTCATGTTCATGGATATGCCTATGTTACTTTATGCAATGGATCGATAAGACTGCGAAATACATAGAAAATGAAGCAGTAAAAGATCATAATATAAAAACACATATAAACACAACAAGTTTAATAAGGAGTTCACCCAATACTCCTGGGCTACATCTCCTGGTCTAGCCTTCAGTGGTGACCTCTCTATTATGTCTTCCAAACAGAGTTTTACAAAAGTATGAGCTCAACTTGAGTCTCAACACACAACAGATACAACAACAAGAGTTTTTCTTGAACCTCTCAAGCCTCTCTGAGTACACAAACTCTCTCTACCACTCTCTGTCTCTATCTTTGCTTTGTCTCCTTACTGACTTCAATATTGCTTGTCTTTGTCTTCTGTTTTCTATGGCTTTAAAGCTAATCTGTACTGTCTGTTTGTTTCCTCTTCTCGAATTTCTGTCTCCCGGCCTCTATCCGCTCGAATCCTTCTATTAAGTGTTAGCAATCATGGCATAATGCCTTTAGGGGAGGTGGCCACCTATTCTGCAACGGATGAGTGCATCGGGCCTTTGAAATCCCTGAAACGGTTGCTTTCTGTTAACACAGAGAAATGCATTAAAAATTTGTGAAAATCCGCCAAATAAACTATTTATTGGACTTCAAAAGTCCTCAAATCTGGTCTATTCTCCTATCGAGTTCGCCCATAAGTTGCTATCGCATGTCGCAATTGCCCTCAGTCATGGTTTCCTTTTGCATTCAAAAAATACGTTAAAATATTGAAAATAAGGCAAATATGGCTTTATGTGGACTTGAAATGTTATACATTTTCATTCCCAAACCCCTTCGGGTCCGGGTTTCATCGCATCGGCACTTCCCTTTGTATTTTGTTTAATAAACGAAATACACTAAATACACAAAAATCCATTGTCTGATGGATGTCAAATCATATCAAATAGCTTTTATATTTCCATCAGCTCCGACTAATCGCATCATATATATATATATATATATATATATATATATATATATATATAATATAATATATATAATATATATATATATATATAATATATATATATATATATATATATATTATATATATATATAGATAGATAAGCCCCGCTCCATTGTGTTTACCGATTGCGATATCACAATGTGATTAATCGCAATCGCGTATCGCTCATACCCCGAGCCATTGTAAGCGCTCCTTCGTGTTTGTCGACTACGATTTTGCGATGCAACGTGGGCTATCAATCTGCACGCTTGATCGACGGTCCTCATTGACTCCGTCGTTCGCCATCGCAAGTTCCACAGGGTCTCTGCTGATAACCTCCAATAGCCTTTTCCGATTGCAATTTGCCAATCAGATCTGGACCGTTGATCGGAGAGATCTGACGGCTACTGTGCATTCACTATTGACTTTGCCAATAGCTTAGTTTTCACTATTTTCTTGTGTTTTTTGCCTCCCGATAGTGTTTTCCGATGTTTCTAAGGGTTCTTCCCATGCGATTGTTTTGATCTTTTGAATGATTTTGAAGACTTAGAGAGTGTTCTAGGATCCCTTTGGATCATGCCTTCCCACTAAAAATGCTTTTGGACCAGCAAAAGTTGGTTTTTAAGCATCAATAAAGTGAGGATACAACTTCCTCACTTGCCCAATTTCCATCCATCGTGCGCTGCTTGGTTTTGCACCCCTAAGTCCAATTCTGAGGTACTCAATGTCCCCTTTGCACGTAGTTCTCACCTTCCTATCCAAAACTGTATCTTCCTGCAACTCATTGAGATATTTAGGCAACAGATCATCAATAGAAGGCAACTGAATTTGCTCTTCGGGATCTTCAATTAATGAAGGTTCAAACAATCTTAATTTTTTTGCATTTACAATTGAATAGATGTGCATGTACGCTGGCAAATCAAGGCGGAAAGTGTTTTCACCAATTTTCTCAAGTATCTTGAAAGGAACATACCTTGTTGGCTTCAGATTATTTCCTTCACCTTGCATTCTATCTTAGCTAATATACAACCAAGCTTGATCACTAACTTGGAAGCTATGCTCCATCCAATGCTTATCATGCCTTGCCTTGTACTTGGCTTGGCTCTTTTCCAGCTATTCTTGCACTGCCTGGTGAATTTCTTGGATCTGTTCAATGAATCTAGTTTCTTTGTCCACATCACTGTGTCCATCAACTGCTATGTCTTTTTCAAAGACAAAATTCAAGGGAGACCTTGGTATAAAACAAAAACAAGTCTCAAAAGGAGATCTTTGTGTAGAATAATGCTTAGCACGGTTGTAGGCATGTTGCACATAGCATAAATGTTCATCCCAAAGCTTGGGATGCTTGTTGCAATAACCCCTAAGCAATTGGATCACTGTTTGACCACCTCTGTTTGGCCATCTGTTTGTGGGTGAAAGGTTGTGCTCTTCTTCAGTATGGTGTCCATCAATTCCCACAGACTTGACCAAAAATTCCCAACAAATTGGGAGTCTCAATTAGATACTATAGAAGTGGGTAACCCAAAATGCACCCAGACATGCTGAAAGAACAACTTCGCTGTTTGTTCAGCTGTAATTTGCTTGTTACAAGGTACTACAATACACATTTTGTTGAACCAGTCCACAATAACATATAAATAGTCATGACCTTTTCCAGATTTTGGCAATCCCCCAACAAAGTCCATGGAAACACTTTCCCAAGCACGAGAAGGAACTGGAAGTGGAGTGTACAAGCCTAATTTTCTATTGTTGGGCTTTCTTTTAGCACACATGGTACACCCTTTAATATATCTAGAAACTCTTTCATGCATTATTAGCCAATAGCAAAATCTTTGCAACTGTGCAACTATTTTACTTACACCAATATAATAAAGGGGTTGCACTAATAACAATAAGGGGTTACACTAGTATTATAGGACCTAACAATGATTTAACATATTCATCCACATTCACCTTTTCTCTTGTGAGTTGATCCTCCAGCTTCCTTATTCTTTCCTCCTTTTCTTTGATCAAATTTCTCACTTCTTCTGCTTTTTCAATCGTTGCAGAAGCATAAGCTCTTGAAGGCTGAGATAAAATGGTCTAGTTTTCAGATGGATCTATAGGTGTATCTTTCCAGAAAATGTCTGTTGGCTCGTTTCCTGGAAAAATAAAAGCAATAGGATCAATATTTCTCTTTTTCCTTTGTCTCTTCATGACTGCCCGATGTTTGGGACTATAGCAAATATCTAAAGGAGGAATTTCCTCTACTTTCAAAACAATCTTTGAAGAGGTAAAAGCAGGAATAACTTCGATTTATTCTGGAAGTAGTGAGTGACTTTTCCGTAGATTTCTCGGGAGGCTTTGGCGTTTTGAGAAAAGTCTGTGTGTGATTCGTACCTCCCTATGGTTCATTGATTGTCTGTTCAAACTATCCCCATTCTTTCTACATTGTCTCCTGATCAAGTCCCTTCTTGATATTATTTTTAGTGGAAAGTTCTTCCACCTTCTTTGTAGCAGACTCCTCTGGTGGTTCAACATCTTGGAATGCTTTCTTTGCATCCTTTCCTGAGACGTTAGTATAAATCCTTTCCTCTTGAGATTCCCGCGGGACTATTTGAAGTAGATTTAAAGGCACTTGAATTAACCTTTGATTTTTGTACTCCTTGAATAGTGCTAATTCATTTAGATTCACTCTGATGGCAGCTAAGCTTTGTACCTGTGAAAATTGTTCATCCGCTTCCAAAAGATCATCAAAATGATCATCCTCATGAATAAACGCCTTCACTTTAACAGACAAGGTAAAATTATACACGATTTGATTAGGGTCATACTGCCTTTTGTGAAACTCAACAAGATTTAAATTATAAATGTGTTTGAATTCAACCTATGCATGTTCAAAGTCTTGTAAACAATAAACACCACACCATAGTGGAAAAGTGGGCCAGAGAGATTTTTTTAATTCTTTGAGAGACTTGGTTACACCCTTGCTAACTGTCTGGAATGTAATTTCTCTGGCTAAAATTTATCAGGGACATACCACAAAAGTACATGTCGTGGAGTGGTGCTTCCAAAAACTCTAATATATGTGAATAATTCCTCTCTAAACCATTTCGACACAGGTTGAATATCGACCTTGGCTTCAGATAATCTTGGGGCTTTCTTGTCAAAAGCAACATGATGGATAGGGAGCATAACCCCCTGATAAATATGATAGAAGTATTCACTGAAACAGGAATTCCAAAGGGATTTATGATATACATGAATTGGTGTGGGATCCTGAGGTTTCCACTTCCATCCCATAATCAAAAAGGGAAAGATGCAACAAACAATGTCCATGATGTAGGCACACATAAAAAATGGAGGAACGGTTCTTGTGGTGACAAAATGGTTCTTCCTATATTCTATGATGTAGTGGAATAAGTTATCTGACAATATTGTGGCCTAGTCCATTATTATAGAATTAGAAGCATCATCAATCAAAGGCACCCATTCAACTAAAAACTTGGTAGCATCTGCATATATAAAAACTCTACATAGCATTGCAATGATGTATAAATAAGGAGTGGCAAGAGAGGCTAGTGTATACATACCAATTCTTTCCATCTTGTGCTTGCTAGGATTTGACCTCCATTTCTTTTTAACTTCAGATGGTTCTTCATTTTCAACAACAAATTTCTCAACAAATTCTTTATCATTAATCCTGTGTGGCTGTGGTAAATGATACATCCTCTTGATATCCTCAGGTTTAGAAGAGTCGATGACCACTTGTTTTGAGGTTACAATTTCTCTGTCTTTGATGTGCACATTTTACATAACCCATTTCACCATATTGATGTAGGGTAATATTTTTGGTCCGGCTTCTACCTTATGCAAAACAGAGCTTGCGACCTTAGAATAAGAAGCGTATAAGGATTAAATATCATCTATCATTGCTTCTTTCTGTCTTCCCTTCTTGAATATATTATAAACATTCTCCAAGATTCGGCACCACACTCTGGTGAACAAGTTGTATCAGAAAATAGAGGTGATGATTCTAGCACATCTTCAGCTGGGGACTGTGTAGCCTTTCCTTTACTCATCTTGACCATTAAGTCGAGTAATTGAGTCTCAATGATAGTCCTGTAACCACAAACAAGACAAGAGTGATAGTGCGAAGGATGAAAAATGGAAATATAATGGCATGCACATATGAAAGGATTTTTCAAGTTAATGAAACTGAAAAACTTAAATGCACCCATAATGGTGAGAAGACATCAAATTGTTTGAGCCCCAGGGTCATAAATATCCATAACTTGAAATGATAATTGCGTAAGATTTAGATTAACTCTCATTAATGTAGTCTATCACAAAAATCTTTTCAGAGCAGATCATTACAAAATTCTTAAAGTATGATCCTTAGAACGTGAAATTTGATTTTACGATTTAATGACGTGTCATGTAGTGGTCCCGGATTCTCTCAGAAATCGACAATTTACAATGTCACACAAATAGTTTGATTGCCAGTTTTCTGATTTTGCGATTTGCAAGATTGCGATTTGATGGATGCGAAAATGTTTTGATATTACAGTTAATTCATTTTTCGAGTTCATCGTCATATCGCAATACGTAAAGGAAGGTTTAACATGTTATGTTGTTTTTCTGCGATGCGAAAATTCTGACAGGATTTGACCGTAAAGGAATATTCATGGATTCTTCGCATATCGCAAATCAACGATGTTCATATGGTAACGTTAAGTGTTGCGCATGAGACTACGAAATGCGAAATGCAATTTCACTTTCGAGCAGGGTAAATGAACTTTTTATTTGGATTTTAATGAATTTAAACCAAATTATTTTCTAAAGAGTCCCCGTTTATTTTCTAAAGAATTTTCACCATAAATGGGGGTTGTTGTATAACACAACAATTGGTGATTCACTGGAAGAACCAATTATCTCTAATAATCTTGATGTTTCTAAAACTTTCAAAGTATAGTTCAGGAAATAGGAATTGTATGAAATTTTAGATAAGTAACATTTCTTTGAATGATAAAAAACTCACCTAATTATAACTCATTTGATATCATCTTAAAGATGAAAATTCATTTTCCTATATCAGACCTTAGTTTAAAAGATAAAGCAGGGGGAATTTGTATATCAGCTTTTTAATGTACTCATTTGTCATAGGTAGAGCCTCTGCTACCAACAGACGTCCATAGCCTCGATAGGGTTACGTTTTAACCAACGATGATTCAGTGTCCCATCGGAATAAGAGTGCAATTTTTAGAGATAAATCCAAAATCATATACTTATTTTATTTTTTTCTTTTTTAAACAAATTATTTTTTGGCAAAATTTTCTTTTTATTACTCAAAAGTCATTGTCTTGGTTTGGTGGCCAAATAATGACAATGCCATTCGCCGGTTGTAATTCAACTAAACAATATGGCTTGTGATGAGACCCCTTATCTTAAGATTAAAATAATCTCAAGCCATTACCACGTTTTGGTATGCAGTATTGGCAATGTCAGTTTATTATTTTCCTATGAACATGGTAAGCAGGCTCTTGATGAGACCTCTTATCTTTTAAGTTTTTGTATATTTTAGAATTACACTTTAAAAAGAGAAAAGTTTTCTAGATGGGGAGGACCATTAAATCCTTAAGAGTCTTGGATGACAATTATAGAGTTGAAGATGCTTATTTGCAAACAATATTTACTTTGTCAAAGACAAGTTTTCTTGATTGATAATAGAACAATTTTTTTTATAAAGTTGGAGGTTTCTCAAAGAATAAATAATTTTGGTGGAAAAGAAAATTTCAGAGATTCATGGAACTTAGCTAATTTTCAAATGTTATAATTATTTACTTAACAATCTCCACTCTAAAAGCGATAAATCAAAATATTTCCAAAAGATTTATTGTGAAGCCAAAAGTAAAGCTATTTAACATTATTTTCCTAGAAATCATAAAAATGCAAGAAAATAAATGCGATAATGTTACAATTAGGAGAGGTTATCTCCTAAGAAATGAATTTCTTCAAGTTAAGCCCATTAACAGGAAGAGAATCTCTTCTTCCTGATAAATCTTGTAATATGAAGGTCGATGTGCCTACTTGTTCAACAATTTGAAATGGTCCAAGCCACAACCTTTGAAATTTAGTGTGTTTTCCTTTTTCCTCATGTGCTTTGTCCCATTTCAAGAGAAGATCTTTGATTTGAAATGATTTGGTGGAAATTAAACTTGCATCAAAATAAGTTTTAACTAATAGTTGATGACGAACATGTGTGATCTTTGATTTATCTCTTTCCCCTTCTAATTTCAGAATTTGATCTTGCCTTAATTGTAATGAAGAAGAAGGAGTTTCTTCAATGAATTGGACTAAGGCCAGAGAGGGAATAGCTAGATTTGATGGTATGACAACTTATTTCCCATAAACCAAATTAAATGGAGAAGTGCCTATTGAGGCCTTCTCAGTGATTTTGTCTACCCATAGAGAAACTTTCAAAGATTTGTGCCAATTATTTTGGCTTTGGTCGGCAGCCTAATGATTCTAATGAGGTTTTTGTTAGTTGATTCCGCTAACTCATTCCCTTGAGGATAGTAATTGGCAGAATACTTTAATTTAAAACCTCTTTGAATACAGTCATATTGTTCCAAAAAAATAAGATGCGTTGTCGAACATGAGTGCATTGGGTAGGCTAAATTTGGTTATGATAAATTAATCAATGAATTCAATAAATGTATCAGAATAAACTACTCTTAGTGGAATTGCTTCCACCCACTTGGTAAAATAATTTGTAGCAATAAGAATGTATTTGTGTGGTTTTGAAGAGTTAGGATGATCTCACCTATAACATCCAATCCCCATTGTTCAAATGGTTGTTCAATGTTCACTGGTTGTAAGGGAAGTGTTGGTTTCCTTTGTCTTCTAGTAGTTGTTTGACATACATTGCATATTCTCACATACTCATGAGTGTCCTCGAACAATGTTGGCCAATATTAACCATCATGAAGTATTTTGTGTGTTGTTGTATCTCCTCCAAAAATCCACTAGTTGGGCCATCATGGAGTTCCTTTAAAACTTTTTTCGCTTCAAATTTTTCGAGGCATCTTAGCAAAATGCAATCGTAATTTTTTCGAAATAACACATGATCAATGATTTGATATTAATTAGCTTTTAGTCTTAAAGCTATTTTCCTTTTATAGCTAAGTTCGGGAGGATCAAATCTGTTTCTCAAATAGAAAATAAAATCAGCGATTGGTATTCTAACTCGTTTAGATTTTCCTCAGATATTTGCACAATATTACCTGAATCTTTGTCTGCTAATATGTTGGAAGCTCCTGCTAACATCCTGCAAAAACCTTGTCCTTTGATGATTTTCGCTGGTTTAATTTCAATGTCATATTCCTATGGTGTTGTCACCCAATTTTCCCTTTTCTCTCCTAATTCTTTTTGCACTAGTAAATGTCTCACAGATGAGAATGGGACTATTACTTTAGTGTGTTTTTTAAGAAGAAAAGGTATGAAAAGATTTATAGATTTGAAAACAGCAAAAGCTTTTTTTCAATGTCTAAGTAATTCAATTCAATGCCTTGCAAATTGGAGCTAAAGAAAGAGATTGGTGCTTCAATTTCCTCATCATTGATTTGTGCCAAAATGGTTTCATATGATGTTTCGGAGGCAAAAGTATATAAAATAAAATGATTAGAAAAAATCGGGGTTGCTAAAGAGGGAGCATTTATAATTTCCTGTTTGATAAGAACAAAATCTTTTCGCTCACTATGTCCCCATTTAAAAAATGAATTTTTCTTGATCATGGATTGCAAGGGTAAAACAATTTGTGAAAAGTCAGGGACAAATCTTTTAACAAAATTTATCTGACCTAGGAAGGAGTGCATGTATTTTTTGTTGTGAGGCAAAGAAATTTCATAAATTTCTTTTATCCTATTAGGATCTATATGAATGCCATCTTTTGCTACAATAAATCAAAGAAGTTTACCTTCGCTTAAAGAAAAGTATGACTTCTTTGGGTTTAGAGAAATTCCGTACCTTTTACAACGTTCAAAGATATGTTTTAAATATTTTAAATGATTATTGTGTTTCTTTGAATATACTGTTATATCATCTAAATAAATGACCACAGTTTTATTTACCAGTCCTTTGAAAGATATATCCATGGCTCTCTGGAAAGTCGCACTAGCATTGATTAATCCAAACGAAATCTTTTGATAGGCGTATGTTCCCCATTTGGTTTTGAATGTGGTTTCCAGTCGATCATCTGGATGTACAAGAATTTGGTTGTAACTTGAAAAATCCATCCAGAAAAAGAAATTAATTCTGAACCTGCGATTGACTGCAGTACCTATTCCATAGGAGGCAGTGGAAAGTTGTCCTTCTGACAAGCCTTGTTGAGATTATGGAAGTGTATGCAAATACAAATATAACCATTCATTTTCTTGGTTGGTGCTAGGTTAGAAACCCATCTTGAATGTCTAATAGGAAAAATGATTTTGGCTTTAAGAAGCTTGTTTAATTTAGATTTGATTTGATTCTCCAATTTTGGATGAATCTTTCTCAACTTTTGTTGTACAGGCTTTTCGTCGGATATCATAGGAATAGTGTGTTGTATGATAGAAGTATCATATGTTTTAAGATCATAGTAATTCCAAGCGAAAACACTTTTATATCTTGTCAACAAATGAATGAAGGCTAACGTTTCATCAGGTGTAAGACCAAGACCTAGATTAATATTCTGTGGTTTTAGATCAGTTCCAAGATTTACTAATTCAAACCTGATTGTTGAACTTTGAATTTTTGAATTACTTGGTTTCTTGAATCTATCTTTAAGATCGTAAAGATCCTCCAACTTTACTGTAGACTTGGGTATGGGATTTTAATTTGTCTTTTGTTTAAGCTGACTATCGTGTTGGTTTTCATATATTATTTGGTCATCGTATGAGCCCTCATATGTCAAGAAGTTTACAATATCTTGATCGTCATTAAAAAGTCACTAATTGGTGATATTATCGGGAATATAAGGTGTAAAAGTTAATTCTATAGAAAATCAGTGAGGACTATAATCCTCTAATATTATGAGTTTGGAAACAATGTTAGCCAAGAGATCAGTGCTTGCATTTGGAAGTCTTGGTATTGGAGAGATATTAAATGCCAGTAAACGTGAGGTAAGGTCCTAGACTAATGATTGATGATTCTTTAAATGTCCAGAAAGGCAATGAATAGTGTTCCTTACCTATTTGATCATGATTTCAGAGTCTCCAAATACTTGGAGGTATTTGATATTAAGGCCTATGGATTTGTACAATCCTTGAATCAATGCCTCATACTCAACAGTGTTGTTTGTGCATTCAAATTCCAATCTACATGCCAACATAGTTTTCTCTCCTTTAAGGCTAACTAATATACAAGTTTCTCATGCTCCATCATTAGATTTAGATCCATCAAAAAATAATTTCCAAAAAAATGAATTAACTATTGGTTTATCTACAAAATTGATACATTTGGAAGAATTTATTTGCAAATAATTTTCAATTTGTGAGGTAACAAAATTCTCCAGAAAAGGTGAAGTTTGTGCATTAGAATTGCCCAAAAATGATTCAACAGAATAGTTTCCAATGATATTATTGTTGTATGCTATTGACTCATTTTCTCCTTCTAGTTCAGTCATGGTGTACTTTAAATGCTTCTCACGGTCGACCCTTATTTGATTTGGCTTACCGTTATAAGGAAGCCAAATATGAGACCAATCTATTGCGAAATAGCCATGAAGCTTTTTGGAACAATATCTGCTGAGGATTAAGCCGTAAAATTCAGGAATTTTGGCAACTAATATGTCAGTTACTTGACATACTTTCAGATTTGAAGAGAGTCTATGTTATGAAACCAGGTCAAGAAAAGATATAAAAGATAGATCAACACCTTAGAATTCAGCCTCTTTGAGGGGGAACCTCCTTTACATTACATAAATGAACAATTCTTGGATGATACAAATGAAAAGACCTCCTTTCTATATATAGGAGTCTAAGGAGTCATAACATAGTCAGAGCCGACATAACAATAATAATGTAAGGGCACATTAATAACAATAGTGCGATTCTATGGGGCACAATAGTAACAATATGGGCACTACATGGGTACATCAATATAATAAGTGGGTTGTACTAATAACAATCAGGGGTTACACTAGTAGTATAGGGGCCTAACATACCCCTCTCCTTCAAAAAGCGTTGTCCTCAACGCTTGAGTAAGTTCTTGATGCTCTGTATAAAATTCTTGTCCTTCCATGTGGAATCTTCAGTGGGTAAGTTCTTCCACTTGATGAGATACTATGAAATTGATCAATTTTGTAGCTGTCGGGTTTTTTTCTGTGAATGATCCAGGTTCCAATATGATTTTTCCTTCCTCTTCAATTTCTGGCACTATTGTTTGAATTGCAATCTTTTGCAACTTTTGAATAAGTAGCCATACTTCTTCATCCTTCTTCCATTCATCCCTTTCTTTGTTTATCCAATCTGGTCGGATAATATAAATAGCACAAAACAATGCTTCCACATCCTCATCCTTGAAGAGTCTTCCCATTCGGTAAGGTCGCCATTTTTTAAGTGCATGTAGTATTGCCAAATTTCCTTCTCATAAATAGCTTGCTTGAAATGTAGCAGTAAAAATACCCAATCACCTACATCAAAACATTTTTCACTACGATGTTGATCTACCCGTTGTTTCATTTGATTTTGCACCGAAGTGGCGTTATCCTTTAAAAGTTGGAGACCTTGTTGTTGATGCTCGATGTGATCTTTCACTGCTTGAACCTTTTTCTTCTTGATATGTCCTTCTATCTCTAGAGTTTGGGGAGTGGTAATTTCTTCCAATCCTATACAAGATATGGTCGGATTCATTTCTTGATGCTCGATGTGATCTTTCACTTCTTGAACATTTTTCTTCTTGATATGTCCTTCTATCTTGATTGTTTGAAGAGTGGTAATTTCGACCA
>APFE030157279.1:188024-203702 GCA_000404065.3 Pinus taeda
TTTTGTAGCAGTGGTACACCATGTAGATCAAAATATTGCTCCATCTGAAGTATCCAATTTACCGGATCCTTGCCATCAAACTTCCTCATCTTGCCTTTTCTTGATTTTAGGAGCTCGATATTGAAACTACTGTAAATTTGTACTTTCATATCTTTAAGTTCTGAAATTTCGACTTGTAGTAGCCCTCTGTGTCCTCTTTCTAATGCCACCAGTCTGATCCAAATTGGATTCTCCAAGGAAGAGTTATGCGAAATCGCCCACAGTGACCTGATTATAGACTAGTTCAGTAGAGTGAACTTGTACGACATGCCACGAGTCACTGTTTTGACCTTTGGCTCTAACAAATATATACAAGAAACTACAGTTTGTTCTCTTTTTGCACCTTCTTACGAAATTTCAATCCAATGCTCAAAGAAAAAGTTATGATGAGTTTCCCCAGGTCACCTATTTGGAGTGTAATTCAGGAGTCTGCAAAAAGACCAACTTCCTCAGATCATATCTTTGCAAATATAGCTCAAAAATCTCTAAAATTCAGACCTGCGATTCAACGCGGTGTCTTCTCAAATGGGTTTTTTTTTTAGCTTCTGAAACGTCGCAGAAAGAAAGTTATAGCGGAAATTCCACGATGACCTGTTTGGAGCAGCGAAACCCTAGAATCCAAAGCTCTGATACCAAATGTTATGAAACCAGCTCAAGAAAAGATAGAAAAGATAGATCAACGCCTTAGAAATTCAGCCTCTTCGAGGGGCAACCTCCTTTGCATACATAAATGAACAATTCTTGGATGATACAAATGAAAATACCTCCTTTCTATATATAGGAGTCTAAGGGGTCATAACATAATTAGAGCCTACATAACAATAATAATGTAAGGGCACAATAATAACAATAGTGGGTTTCTATGGGGCACAATAGTAACAATATGGGCACTACGTGGGTACATCAAAAGTGGGTTGTACTAATAACAATAAGGGGTTACACTAGTAGTATAGGGGGCTAACAGTCTAATTTGACTGAATTAATTTTTCCTAAGACTTCGATTTTTGTCTGATCTAACTATACAATGTGAACAACAGACTTCTGGGGTGAAACATTTAATTTTGCGCACACTGTTCTTGGAATAATGTTGGATGAAGCCCCTGAATCAATTAAACAATTGTTCAAATTCTTAGTAAAGATTTCAAAATTCAAAAGAAAAGGAGGAGTATGAGAATTATATTTACCACCAATTAAAACAACATCAGTTTGTTTGACTTTATCTAATGAATTACTGGGAGGCCTACCCATTCCTTGAGTAGCTTGAGAAACTACAACAGAAGGAAGAGGAGAAGTGGGAACTACATTTAATTCCTTAAGCAATTGATTTTGTTGATGTTTTAGCTTGCTAAGCTCATATAGCGTATTAGCTCTGGTCTTCTTCATGTCTTATCCTATGTTGTATTCCATATCATCATAAATTACCAAGGTTTTGGTTGTAGGTGAAGGATTAGATTGAGGTGGGGATGTTTGAGTAGACTTGGGAGATGATTTCTTACCCATTTCTTTTTCTTTGAAAATAGGAGTTGATGGTTTCTATTTTTGACTTGACTACGGTGAATCAGTAGCACTCTTTCTTTTGGTGGTAACAGGTAAAGCTTCTTCTTCCTCATTGCCTGACAAAGGAAGAATGAAATCCCACATTCCATGTACTTCAACTAGCTCTTCATCATTAGTTTGTTCATCGGTTGTTGATATTTCTTCTTCTTCCAAATCTGATTCAGCATTTGATATTGTATTTGGAGGTTTAGGATTAGAGGTTGGATTTTGTTTAAAAGGTCTAAAAGGCTTTCTAGAAGAAGATTTAGCTACTTGCTTCTTTATCTCAACCATTTCATTGGACATGGTTTTAAGTACTTTTTGCAGCCCTTCATGATTGAAAGGGTCTTTAAGAATTTTCTTCTTAGATTCATCTTTGAAGGTAAAATTTTTGAACTTTCTTTCTTCTAATGCATTTTTATTCTCTAAGGCTATAATTTGTTTCTCTATAGTTATAGATTCTTTCATGTTTTCAACCAGGGTTGGCTTAGCAGCTCTATCTACAAAAATAGTTGTTTTTGAAGGGAGAGAAGAAATGTACCATTTATTTTGTACTTCGACACTTGGTTTGGATGCAACTGGGATTTTATTTAACAATTTGTTAAAACATGAATTGAAATCCTTAATGAGCTCTTTTGATTCATCTTTTAAGTTGGAGAGATCATTAATAAGAGTAGTTGTTGAGTGGTCATATCCATATTTAGTTAGGAATTGTTCTTGGAACACATTCCAATTATCAATGGAACTAGACTATAATGAAAAGTACCAGGATCCTACTGATCCTTCGAAAGTATAAGGAAATAAATGTACAACAACATCTTATTCTACAACTCCATTAATATTTATAGATAACATGAAGTTGTCAATATGCTCCTCGGTAGGAAGACCATCATCAGGGTTAAATTTTGGAAACCATTTTTCTGGATGGGCAGGTAATGGATGTAATGGTCCTACCATTTGAATGGCTCCTGGATTTTTCCATGGTCTTTGAGCCGTTTTTGGTATTTGTGTGGAAGAATATTCACTAGTAGTATAAGGTGATTGGGTGGAGGAAGATTGTTCTCCTGTAGTGGTGTAAATGATTATTTGAGATGGTGAAGTGGATGATTGGACAAAGTGAGTTTACGATGAAGATGATTGAATAAATGAAGGAGTTTGTGGTGGTGGTGATAAAATCTCACGACAAGTTTCAGACTCAGATTTCTTGGTTTTGTTTTGAGGAGGAGGTAAAGGAAATTCAAATGGAGGGATTCCAATTTTTTCACTCTGTAATCTAGTTAATCTTCGAGAGGAAGGAAAAGATGAGGAAATGTTGGCTTCAGATGACTCAGATACGTCTTGAGATAGATAAATCCCTTCTAATTTGTAAATTAAAGATTGTACTTCAGGAGTTTCTACAGAAGAAGGTTGATCTAATTTCTTGGGGGAAAGACTAGTAGTTTTAGAGATTTTTTCACAACTTCACGTTTGGAATTTGGAGTTCTGGAATGTGACCAGGAAGTTGGAGGTGATGGTGAGGGAGTTTGAATCTTAGAACGGCTTTCTGATTTAGATTTACTTTCCATTCATAGTCTAGCCCTCCTTTTAGTGCCAAAATGTTGAAGCCTCAGAATTCGATGCGACAACATGAGGGATAACTACCTGAGCAGTGACTTGAATATCGTCCCTTATCCGTTTGGTTTGATGGCTCCAAATGGAATTATGGAACCAATTTCCCAATTTGAAATATGGTAGGATGGGGTATGTGTTTGATTATCAGAGTTGATTTGGTAGATGAGGGTGGTTTCAACGAAAAAAATCAAACTATCTATATATATTACTATTATCGGGGCTTAAATCATTATTTGTACGATCTAAATAAATGACTATCTTGAACGATAATGAAGATTATTCATACAAGAAGTATAAAACTTTCACAAAAACAACTATTTCGATTAAATAGTTAATCAAAATGGTTGATAAAATGTATCGCATCAAATAATTAATAGAGATTTGCTTACCAAAATAAAGAGGATGACAACTCAACTATATTTCAAAAGTGAAGGAATAACAGGCTGTATTACAACACAATTGACAAACAATGTACATATAGAAGAAACAAATTAACAATTCATAAAATAATCATTACATAATGATAAAAGTACCCGATGTGAGATGATTGATCCATAGACAATAAAGCTACAATCCATGCATTTTCTCCGAGATCAATCACAGAAAAACAAAAGTGCAATTCTTAGCAAACTTTCTTAAATAAACTTCATGGACTAGATCTTGAAAATTAAAGAAAGACTTTAAAAGTATAGAAGTGTATGTTTTTAAAGAGTCTCAAATAAAATTGTCAGCCCCCTTTTCTAAATACATGAAAGGGGTTTAAATAATAAAAATATTACAAAAATATATAAGCGCCAAATTCTGAGTGAAACGACTCTCCTTAGAATCGGTGCCAGAAGTGCAAAAATAAAATTGATTTAAAATCCATAAGTCTGATTTTGATTGGTGTTGGCTTTTGATATGTCTCTTCCTCTCATATACATCTATCATTGCCTAAACTCCTGGAGTTTGCTTAATGCTTATCTTCATTTGTCCCACATAAACTATATCTGATAATGATGGCATCATAGGGATGATAGAATTGGTTAAGCATCATAGGGCCATCAATTGGTTGTGTGGTTTCACTAGGTATGACCAATAAGCTTCCAATTTCAAATGTGACAACTGTCTGATCCGTTTTTCTTTTGCTGCATGATTTTCGTTCCAACTTGATTGCAAATCCTCAATCTCGGGGAGATTACTTGGTGAACATTTTTTAATAAACCTTGCATACCAAATATTATCATTAACAATTTCCATCATATTTTTTTTATGTTTCACTTGTGCTAAAAACTTCCCTTTCAGCTCGTTTTATTTGGATTTCCCAATCAGTAAAGAGAATGTCCTTGTGAGATTCTTTTATCTTTGGAAATTCTACTATTTTTCCCTTTGAATTGTCCTTCCATGTGATCAAGTTTGAAATCTTTTCATCTATTTCCTCAAAATTGGTTTTAGCATTCGTGAATTGATTCACTAATGCATCAGCTTCTCAACACTGTGAGCTAATCTCTACTATTTTCGTACAAAAGATTGATTGTTTATTTGATAGCAACAATTTGATTTCTAAAGTCTCTTTGATGAATTCATCAACTTTTGGCTAATCCTTCATTTAATCTACAGTAAATCGCAACTGTGTGATTTCAGCATCTTTGGCATTTAATTTTGTTTTGATTTGAATTTTTAGGCTCTCGAAACTCTACTGCAATTGCTCAAGCTGTGATTTAACTTGTTCCTCTACAGTCACCCTTTCTCTTGTGAGTTGATCCTCCAACTACCTTATTCTTTCCTCCTTTTCTATGATCAAATTTCTCACTTCTTCTTCTTTTTCAATCGTTGCAGAAGCATAAGCTCCAACAAACTGAGATAACTTGGTCAAGTTTTCGCATGGATTGATAGGTGTATATTTCCATACAACATCCATTGGATCGTTGCCTAGAAAAATAAAAGAAGTAGGATCAATCTTTCTCTTTTTCCTTTGTCTCTTCATGACTACCCGATGTTTGGGACTTTAGAAAATATCTAAAGGAAGAATTTCCTCTACTCTCAAAACAATCTCTGAAGAGGGAAAATCAGGAATAACTTTGATTTCTTCTGAAGTAGTGAGAGACTTTTCCATAGATTTCTCTGGAGGCTTTGGTGTTTCGAGAAAATTCTGTGTTTCATTTGCACCTCCCCGTGGTTCATTGATTATTTGTTCAAATTGTACCCATTATTTTTTCATTTTCTCTTGATCAAGGCCCTTATTGGTATTTTTTTAGTGGAAGGTTCTTCCACCTTCTTCTCTGTAGCATACTCCTCTGGTGATTCAACATCTTTGGATGCTTTCTTTGCATCCTTTCTTGAGACATTAGTAGAAATCCTTTCATCCTGAGATTTCTACAGGACTATTTGAAGTAGATTTAAAGGCACTTTCATTAACCTTTGATTTATGTACTCCTTGAATTGTGTTAATTCAATTAGATTTAGTTTGATGGCAACTAATCTCTGTACCTATGAAAATTGTTCAATTGCTTCAAAAATATCGTCAAAACAAGCGTCCTCATGAATAAATACCTTGACTTTAACAAACAAGGTAAAATTATACACAACCTGATTAGGTTCATACTGCCTTTTGTGAAACTCAACAAGATTTAAACTATAAATGTGTTTGAATTCAACCTGTGCATGTTTTAATTCCTGTCAACAATAAACACCACACCGTAGAGGAAAAGCGAGCTAGAGAGATCTTTTAAATTATTTGAGAGACCTGGTTACACCCTTGCTAACTGTTTGGTATGCAATTTCTCTGTCTAATAATTTATCGAGGACATGCCATGGAAGTACATGTGGTGGAGCGATGCTTCCAAAAACTCTAATATATGTGAATAATTCCTCTCCAAACCATTTCTCCACAAGTTGAATATCAACCTTGGCTTCTTCAGGTAATCTTGGGGCTTTCTTGTCAAAAACAACCTGATGGATAGGGAGCATAACTCCCTAACAAATCTGATAGAAGTATTCATTGAAAGAAGAATTCCAAAGGGCTTTATGATATACATGAATTGGTGTTGGATCCAAAGGCGTCCACTTCCATCCCATAATCGGAAAGGGAAAGATGAAACACACAACATCCATGATGTAGGCACACATAAAAAATTGAGGAATTGTTCTTGTGGTGACAAAATGGTTCTTCCTATATTCTATGATGTGGTGGGCTAAATTATTTTAAAATATTGTGGCCTAATCCATTATTATAGAATTAGAAGCAACATCATTAGAGGCACCCATTCAAATGAAAACTTGGTAGCGTCTGCATATTCAAATAATCTACATAGCGTTGCGGCGATGTATAAATAAGGAATGGCAAGAGAGGCTACTGTATACATACCAATTCTTTCCATCTTGTGCTTGCTAGGATTTCACCTCCATTGCTTTATAACTTTGGATGGTTCTTCATTTTTAGCAGCAAATTGCTCAACAAATTCTTTATCATAAACCTTGTGTGGTTGTGGTAAATGATACATCCTCCTAATATCCTCGAGTTTAAAAGATTCGATGATCACTTGTATTGAGGTTACAAATTCTTTGTCTTTGACGTTCACATTTTCAATAACTCATTTCACCATATCGATGTAGGGTAATTTTTTTGGTATGGCTACTACCTTATGCAAAACAAAGCTTGCGACCTCAGAATAAGAAGCGTTTGAGGATTAAATATCATCTATCGTCGCTTCTTTCTGTCTTCCCTTCTCGAATATATTATAAACATTCTCCTAGGAGACGGTGCCACACTCTGGTGAACAAGTTGTATAAGAAAATAGAGGTGATGATTCTAGCACATCTTCAACTAGGGACTATATATCCTTTCCTTTATTCATCTTGACCATTAAGCTGAAGTAATTGAGTCTTTGTGATAGTCTTGTAACCACAAAAAATATGAGAGTGATAATGTGAAGGATGAAAAATGGAAATATAACGGCATGCAGATATGAAAGCCTTTTTCAAATGAATGAAACTAAAAAACTTAAATGCACTCGTAATGGTGAGAAGCCATCGAATTGTTTGAGCCCCAGAGTCATAAATATCTGTCACTTGAAATGATAACTGTGTAAGAATCAGATTAACTCTCATTAATGTAGTGTATCGTAAAAATATTTTCGGAGAAGATCATTAAAAACTTGTTAAAGTATGATCCTTAGAACGTGAAATGTGTTTTTACAATTTAATTACATGTCACGTTGGTGGTCCCGTATTCTCTCGCAAATTAGCAATTTACAATATCACAAAAATAGTTTTATTGCCAGTTTTGCGATTTTATGATTTGCGAGATTGTGTTCTGACATATGAGAAAATGTTTTGATATTACAGTTAATTCATTTGTCGAGTTTGTCATCATATCGCAATACATAAAGGAAGGTTTAAAATGTTCTATTGTTTTTTTGCGATGCAAAAAGTTTAACACGATTTGACCGAAAAGGAATATTCCCGGATTCTTCACATTCGTAAATCAACGATGTTCATATGGTAGTGTTGCACACGAGACTCTACGAAATGTGAAATGTGATTTCACTTTGGAGCAGGGTAAATGAATTTTTTATTTGGATTTTAGTGAATTTAAACCAAATTATTTTCTAAAGGGTCCTCATTTATTATCTAAAGGATTTTCACCATAAATGGGGGTTGTTTTACAACACAATAGGGTGGTACATGGAAGTCCCTGACTCGGTTGGCTTTTGCATATGTTAATAAGATCTCTATTCCTCTTGTATTTTTTGAGTAATTGTACTTGTTATCATGTGGCTTTGATGGTTGTTTAATCATGGGTATTATTCTAGTTATATGTTGGTTATAAGAATGGTTTCATAACAGGTTGTAGTTATGGCTCTTGATATCTTTGATTTGTTGATGAATGGTTAATGAATGCATTAGATAACAAATCCTATTAAAACTAGAGGGCATTAGACCTTCTTGATGATTTTCATATAAGTATCAAACCCATATGTTCATATATGCAATAATGACTTGTAGATTACTTGTTCTCAATATGTTTGATGAGATGATCATCATGGTTAGGCATAGTTAAGTCAAGTATTTGAATCAATTTTGAATGTTTAGCTCTATTTTCATGCCATTTATGCATCTAAGAAGTTACAGGAAGTTCAGGGCAGTGGTCTAGACCCTGACCAGGAATTTAGGCTAAGAATCTAGGACCGCATGCTTCTAACTGGAAAGTTTGGGTTGCAACCACATGGATGTAGGCTTGTGCATGTGGTTGGAGTCTACCACCTACATGAAGGCCTTGTTGTGGGAGGATTTGAGGGCCCAGGGCAAAGAATGAGGGGTCTAACTCAAGTTTTGGCCACCTGGGATGGCTCTTAGCCCCTGAGGGTCTTGTAGCCCCTGTAGGATGTTGTGAAAGGTCATTTTGTCATCAGTAGTTAGCCCCACATCCTTAATGGGACCTAGGAGGTTGGGTAATCTCATAGTAGCCCTATGTCTCATGTTTACCCTAGCAAGCCAATGAAATTGGGTAAATGTGGGAGGGGTGGTTACACACACACTGATAAACTATTGGATAAATGTGTTATTTGCCTACAACATCTAATATAATTGATAAATCTCCCATGAGACACATGCACCCTTCTCCATAATTGAGTGGAGACTCTTTGTGCCCCACTTGAACCCATGGGGTTGTTGTGATGATTGGTTAAGAGTAACTGTGGTGTTATAACTAGGATTTCTTGAGAAATCCGCTGAGAAATGGACTCTGCATCTTACTATTGGTTGACTGGTTGAGAAATCCTGAGCAATTACCTCCTCAGGCTCTAAATCTGGCTTGAGAGTGGTTGGGTACAATATATAATAGAAGTGCATTCAACCTACATATTAGTGAAGAGTGTAAGTTCTATTCCCAATCTCTAATCACTTACTTCACACTTGTGTCAATATGCATATTAACATAATGTGAATGTATAATTCCATTGAATCTATATATGCCATGTCCAACTAATAAGGAATATATGGTTCTTGTGTATTGAAATGAATTGGATGCATGTTTAACCTTGTGACACAAGGAGATTGATGATCCCTATTAATTATTATGCTTGTAGTAATTCCATGAATTGTTTTATTTCTAATGAATAAGCTTGATGAACTGCTTGTCTCTTCCCTAAGAAAAAGGTGTGTGATGGTATGTAAGTAATAATAGGGTAGAGTGGATAAATGTCCCCTTGGAACTGATCTATCATAAATCTTATGTGTAGGAATCCATGGAATCATTTTCCTTTGGTATGAGAGCCAATAGCCTTCTCTATTATTCTTTTAGAGAATATGAGGAAGAGATAGACTAGGAAGGCTTCTAAGTGTTCACAAGAACTTAACGTGAAGCTTATCATTGTTTAATGCCTAAAATTCCATGTCGTATTGTGACCCTTTCGTAGGGTATCCATCAGATATAAATGACGTGGAGATGAAGCTAGGAGACAAGGATTTACCCATCATCTAATGATGAGTTTCCCATCACTCCCCAGGTGCTGAGTGAGTGTGTCATTTCATAGAGGTTCCAGGAGATGGGAGTCACAAGATGGAGAACCTCCTCAATAGTGGATAGATAAATTCACGTCACAGTCATAGGTCCTTACGAAGGAAGTATGTTGTAGTGTTGGGCTAGGATGATAAGACACAGATACTCTAAGGGTTGGGCTCACGATGGTCCCCAAAAACTCTTATAATGATAAAGTGTTGTTTGGCGTAGGCCCTAGGACGGGGTTGGTATGGCAGAATGAAATGGATGAAGAGTTGACATGGCACATTGAAAGTGTGACACATGGCAGGAACATGAGGCCTTTTAGAGGGCCAAGTGGCCTTATTTTTTAGTGACACATAGAATTCTCAGAAAGGGCCACATGGCTAGATGATGCCTTCTTGATGTCAGTGCGACGTCAGTAGAGCACATAGGACACGTCATCGTGGTCACAGGGTCTAAGTTTGGTGCATCAAAAGGATTTAGACGCGACTAACAAAGTTAGGGGATGGGAAATCTTCCCAGAAATAGACAAGGAATTGTTTTTCATGACCCTTCCTATGCAAATGTGTCACGCGGAGGCCATGATTGATAGGGGTCAGGGAATGGTAAATCACATGAAAATTAACGTGAATAGTTTCTCCTGACACAACATGCGACTATGTGGTAGACCGTGTGTTGGCCAAGGATAACATGGCAAGTCCACATAGGCCTTAAGATAGTTCCACGAGACAACCTTGCTAATGTGGCAAAGTTATTTGGCTAAACTTTATATGGCCATAACTATTGACCCATAATTCAAATCTCGCTAAAGTTTATATCACCAAAAAGTGCTCGATGTGCTAAAACTAGCGGTGTAGCCCAAAGTTAATTTTGTTAAATTTATGATAATATGAAATTTTCTAACTCCATTTCTATAATGAGACAATAGAGATTGGGTTAAAACAAAGTAACACCTCTCATTCAACTTGAATCCTCCAAAGGAGTGGGAGGTAGTGCTACACTACCTAACCATCCAAAATAACCCCAATTAAACAATTAAATAACTAATTAAATAAATATTTTATATAATATAAATTTATATATTAAATATACATTAATATAATAAAAACCGCTCAAACAACTTACCATCACTACCTACAACTTACTAATCACTAACCACTGTTTTACATACAATTATATGATAGTATGTAAATAAATTTACTACTAATAAAGTCAAATAATTGTTATTTTATATATAATTATAGGACAGAAATTATAATATAGTATATATAAATATTTTATTAAGAGTTAATTTAATCAATTATATTTTATATTTTAAAATATTATAATTTTATTTTTTGAAAATTGTATTAATAAATTTTATTTTTTTTAGAGTATTGATCTAAAAATGAGTTCTTAGATTAATATTAAGGTATTACAGACTCATGTGTAGGGTTTGCCTATATTACTTAGTGCAACAAATCGAAAGGATTGCGAATAATATAGACAATGAACAGTTAGAGAAACATAACAGACACACACATATAAAAAAGCAAATAATCAAGGAGTTCACCCAAAACCCTTGGGCTATGTCTTCTGGTCTAACTTTCAGTGGTGACCTCTCTATTATGTCTTCAAAGAGCAGAGTTTTTACAAATGTGAGCTCAAATTGAGTCTCAACCCAACAGGAACAAATAACAGGGGTTTGCTTGAATCCCTCAAGTCTTTCTGAGTACACAGACTCTCCCTCTCGCTCTTTGTCTCTGTTTTCTCTCCATCTCAGCACTGCCCACTCGTATCTATATCATTCAATGGCTTTTAAGCCAATCGACGCTTATCTATTCATTTTCCCTTTTGGGCTCTCTGGATTTTGGCTTCTGTCTGCTCAAATCCCCTCTGAGCATTAACCAATCATGGTGTAACATCTTCAGGTATGGTGGCCACTTGTTATGAAACGGAAGGGACCGTTGGTGCATTGAAATCCCAAAAAATATCATTCTCTGTTTACACAAAAAAATACACAGAAATGATGTAAAAATCTGTCAAATTGTCGTTTATCGGACTTCAAATAATATCAATTCTGCCCTATAATCCTTTCAGATCCACCTTTGGTCGCTATTGCAAGTCCATCATTGATCTAGGTGATCATTGATCCAATGGTTGCTATTCATTTTGGGCATATTATGCGCCGAGAGATTACCCGCCCGAAAAGGTGGTTTTCCCTCTCCAGCGCCAAGCCACATGTCGACCAGTGGATGGGCTCGGGCAGAGCCCATCCAATACCGTTTACCGCCTAAGGCCCACCCAAAATCCCGCTCATTACGGAACTCAAAATATATATAGCTACATGTATAAACCTTTCAGGTCCGTTTTATTGCCCCGGGAGCATTTCCTATGTATTTCGTTTATTTAATGAAAATGTGAATTTACATGGAAAAACCCTTTTTACCGGAACTCAAAATATATTAATTTTCATCCATAAACTAGTTCGGGTCTAGCTTTATCGCATGTCTTTGGCATCACCCCTTACATTAGTTGCGATGTGATATATCGCAATCGCATATCGCATAGTCCTTGGCCCCCCAGTAAGTTCTTCTGTGTGTGTATTAGCGATGCGATAGCGTGAGTAGATCTAGATAGTTGATCTGTGTGTTTGATCAACAACCCTCATTTAATCACGCTTATCGCTATCGCAATTTCCCATAAGGTTGCCTCCGATGGACTCCGCTTGCTGCCTCCGATTGCGATACGTCGATTAGATCTGGACTGTTGATCGGCCAAATCTGACGGCTCCTGTGCGAAGTTGCTTAAGCCTCCGATAGACTTTGTTTTGGCCATTTCTTCATGTTTTTCCTATTCAATAGTGTTTTCCGCCATTTGCTAAGTTTTTCCCTTGCGATAGTTTTTAAGTATATGAAGACTTAGAGGGATTTAGGATCCATTTTGGATCACGCCTTCCCATTGAAAAAGCTTTTGGACCACCAAAAGTTGGTTTTTAAGCATCGATCAAGTGAGGATTCAGCTTCTTCACTTGCCCAATTTCTATCCATTGTGCACTTCTTGGTTTTGAACCTTTGAGTCCGATTCTCAGGTACTCAACATCCCCTCTACGCATAGTTCTCACCTTCCTATCTAGAACTGTGTCTTCCTACAACTCATTGAGATATTCAGGCAAAAAATCATCAATAGAAGGCAACTGAATTTGCTCTTCGGGATATTCAACCATTGAAGGTTCATACAGTCTCAAGTTCTCTTCATTAACAACTGAATAGATACGCATATAAGATGGCAAATCAAGGTCAAAAGCGTTTTCACCAATTTTCTCAAGTATCTTGAAAGGCCCATACCTAATTGGTTTCAGCTTCTTACCTTCACCTTGCATTCTATCTTTGCTGATGTACAGCAAGACTTGATCACCAACTTGGAAGCTATGCTCAATTCGATGCTTGTCATGCCTTGCCTTGTACTTGGCTTGGCTTCTTTCCAGTTGTTCATGCACTGCTTGGTGAATTTCTTAGGTCTGTTCAATGAACTTGGTTGCTTTGTCCACATCACTGGGTCCATCAATTGCTATGTCTTTACTAAAGACAAAATCCAAGGGAGACTTTGGTATAAAACAAAAAAAGTCTCAAAAGGAGATCTTTGAGTAGAAGAGTGCTTGGCACAGTTGTAAGAATGTTGCACATAACACAAATGTTCATCCCAAAGCTTGGGATGCTTGCTGCAATAGCCTTTGAGCAACTGGATCACTATCCTATTGACCACCTCTATTTGACCATCTGTTTTTGGATGAAATGTTGTGCTCTTCTTCAATCGGTGTCCATCAACTCCCATAGACTTGACCAAAACTTCCCAACAAATCAAGAATCTCGATCAGATACAATAGAAGTGGGTAACCCAAAATGAACCCATACATGCTGAAAGAACAACTTTGTTGTTTATTCAGCTGTAATTTGCTTGTTACAAGGTATCAAAATACACAATTTGCTAAACCTATCCACAATAACATACAAATAATCATGACCTTTTCTAGATTTTGGTGATCCCCCAACAAAATCAATGGAAACACTTTCCGAAGGGCGAGAAGGAACTGGAAGTGGGGTGTACAAGCCTAAGTTTCTATTACTAAGCTTGATTTTAGCACACACAGTACACCCTTTAATATATCTAGAAATTATTCCATGCATTCTTGGCCAATAACAGAACCTTTGCAACTGTGCAACTGTTTTACTTAACCAAAATGACCCGATATAAGAGAAGTATGTGCTTCTCAGATTATGTTAACTCTTTCAGTATGTGGAATGCATAATTTTCCCAAATGATATAAGTGTTGTTCCTTAACATAATAATCCAATTCTTCTACTTGTTTTCCATGACTTAAAGTTGCATATACATCTTTAAAATATACATGTTGAGCATATTGTTCAATGTAGCTTTCATGCATTACTGAGTTATGCTTAAGTATAGTAGATACATTTATGATTGGTCTTGATAGCATATCTGCAAGCTTATTGTGTATGCCTTTCTTATATCTGATGACAAGATGAAATTGTTTTAGGAAACCCATCCACCCATAATGTCTTGATTGCTGCAATTTAGTTTGTGAGTGCAAATATTGAAGTGGTTGATGATCTGTATGTATGATTGTTTCCTTACCCATTAGGTAATGTTTCCACTTTTTCACACTTTGTACTAATGCATACAATTCTTTATCATATGTGGGATAATTAACTACTGCAGAGGTAAATGTCTCAGAATGATAACATATGGTTTTACCGTGTTGCATCAACACTACTCCCATGGCATCTGTTTCAATCTCAAATGGTCATTGAAGATCTAGCAATGCTAGTACTGGTGTTGTACTAATTTTTTCTTTTAAGGTGTCGAAGGCTTTTTGCTATTTGCCTCCCCATTGAAGCACCTTGTTCAATCTTGTTAAAGCATGTAATGGAGCTGCAATCAAGGAAAAGTTAGCAATAAACTTTCTCCAATATTGTGTTGCTCCTAGGAAGCTCCTAACTTCTGTAGCAGATTTGGGTTTAGGCCAGTTCACAATGACTTCAAACTTAGAGGGATCTATCTTCAATTCACCACCCCCTACAATATGACCCAAATAATTTAAAGATGTTTTTCCAATTTCACATTTTCATAACTTCACATAGAGATTTTCTCTTTTCAAAACATCTAAAGTCTACTTTACATGCTTCAAATGTTATTCCCATGTTTTATTGAATACAAGAATGTCATCTAAACATACAATTACAAAATCATCAATAAAAGGTCTGAGTACATCATTCATTACTCTCATGAAAGTGGTAGGAGCATTAGTTAAGCCAAAAGGCATAACCGACCATTCTTACAACCCTTGCTTTGTCTTGAAAGTAATCTTCCATGCATCTTGTTCTGCAACTCTAACCTGATGATAGCCACTACGCAAGTCTAACTTGGAAAAGTAAACTGCTTCTTTCAACTAATCTCATAGATCATCAATGTGAGGAAGAGGATAACAATTCTTGATCATTATTTCATTCAGTTCTCTATAGTCAATGCACATCCTCCACGAACCATATTTCTTTCTCACCAGTACGATTGGAGATCCACATGGTGATGTGCTTGGTCTTATGAACCCTTTATTGAGCAGCTCCTGTACCTGCTTCTTGATTTCTGCATTCTCTAAAGTGAATAACCTGTACATTCCGATGTTAGGTAATGGAGCATCTTATTGCAAATGAATATCATGTACTATTTCCCTTTTGAATGGCATACCTTTAGGTTCTTGAAATAGGATATCATATTCTGAAACAACTTTAACTAAATCAGCTTTCTGTTTAGCATCACAGCCTTCAAATAAATTGGTTTTATCAAGGTTATTTTCCTTTACAATTAGTAAAAATTGTTTGCATGAATTTACAATTCTTTTCATCTGCCCTGAGTTTATGAGAGAATAGTTATTTTTGAGTTTATGAGCTCTTACAATATATTCTATTCCATCTTTAGTGAGTTGATACTTATTTTCAGCTCTATAGAAA